>JARHVA010004287.1:1580000-1625109 GCA_037957365.1 Torreya grandis | reverse complement strand
GAAATATCATGGTTTCAACAACAACCTATCATTGGAAAAACATAGAGGAAATGAGAAATGTGAAACTTGTAGTGTGAAGTAACATGTAGCATATAATAAATATTATAGACTGAGCATGGAAATCTAAATGTAAAAAACACAACCAACCTACAATGCAATGATGAAAGAAACCTATGGATCTAGGCACCTACATGGTCAACATAAGTAGATCATTGGAAGAAGTGTTGAGCCTGTGATAGTGACTTCACCTATTTGTAAGGTTGTCTAAGCCTTGAGTTATAGTGAAAATTATGACTATATATGAATAGAACAAGGATCAATAAGTCATCTAAAGCAAGCTAATTTATGAGTGAGACTTCCATATATGTCTAGTGGTGAAACCATTGAAAGCCACCAAGGAGAGTCATAGGACATGGGAAACCATTGTGATGCTCAAAAGAGCACCAATTTTATTTTTCCCTATTATAAGCCCTTTATGACTATAGAAAACCTTTAGTTTGATGATCTTATCTACAAATTACTTCTCGAATACTTCTTATTCAATGTGTGCTACCAAGCTAAGAGAATTTGAGAAGAATTTGAAGCTAGATATGATACAAACTATGAAGATGATGTTGAACATCCTAGGAAAGATACCTATCTCTCAAACATTATTATTGTGCTCATTTCTAAGCCCAATTTTCCCATTAGTGAATAAACTTATAAGATTTATAATTCTCTTCATAGAAATAAAATAAAATAAAATAAAATAATCTGTATTTCTTTACAATGTCTACTTTAAAATTACTTCTCTCTGATTCCCAACTTCTTAAAGGGCCAAATTATATTGCTTCAAAAACAAAGATGTGTATGATATTTCAATTTGAAGTACTATGGGGCATCACCATAGGGAATTTACAAGTTCCCATTGATCCCAATGCACTCACAAAGTATGAATAGGATAATGCTAAGGCCCTAATGTTGCTTATATTGAGCATCACCAATGACATACAGTCACATATCAGGGACACTAATATATCAAAGATAACATGGGATGAATTAGCAACCATTTACGAGTTGAAAAATAAGATGAAGATCCTCCATCTACAATCAATCCTTCACAAACTTACTATGGAGTCTAATGAAAAAGTTAAGGAATTATTATGTCAAGTAGCTAAGATATGAATGGAGTTGTTAGCACTTGATGAGATGGTAGATGATGAAATATTGATCCAAATCACCTTGAGAGCACTTTCTTCAAAATATAGAATGTTTGTCATGACACTAAATTTCTCCAAATGAATAGTGTCATTCAAAGAGCTCGTGAACCTATTAGAGAAAGAAGAATCCATCAAATCAATCCAAGATGAGTTTGAAGATAAAGATCTTATCTCAAAGCAGAAAAAAAGTCAAAAGTCTCACAAGGGAACTTTAGAGAAGTAACCATAAAAATACCAATAATAACAATTATCTCATCATCAATCACAAAATTCAAAGAGGTAGTGTCACATATATCAAACTAACACTCAAAAAATATACAACTACTATTATAATATCCAAAAGAAGGATCTACCAACAAGAAAATCACATTAGGGCATGATATATACTAAAAAAATGAAAAGATGTCCTTGCCAGTGAAAGTAGAAGGGACATCTCACTACCCAAGAAGATGATGAATCTAATGAAGAGATAGTTGATGAAGACAAGAATGTAGTAATAGTATCCCATAACTCACAACCCATGAGGAATATTTGGTTGATTAACTCAGGTGCTACTAAACACATGATAGGTGACAAGAAGTTATTCAATTTACTGACAGACCAACCCATTAGAGATTAGGTTAGGATCACTGATGATAAATAATATGTTGCAACAAGAATATGTCAAGTTACCATTCTCTTATAAACATAAAAATGTACACTTAAAAATGTACTATATGTTCTTAGACTGACATATAATGTTTTATTAGTCAGTCAATTTTTGAATCATCAAGTGAAGGTGGAGTTTTTTGTTGAAAATGGCATCAAAACCTACATGATTTCATGAAAAGGTAAAGTTATTGCTAAAGATTTTTTGAAAGATAAATTACTTACTTTAGACATTGTTTCATCTTCTACATTAGCTCTATCTACCTCAGTGATATAATCCACTACCCTCTGGCACTACTATTATGGTCATTTATCAGCTAGATCTTTATACCATCTAAGTTCTAAAGGGATGATATATGGATTTCCTAGGTTGTCCAGTTTCTTGATTATTTACCCTAGATGCCTTGTAGGTAAATAACATCAAGATCCATTTAAATAAATATCCTTTCATGCCAAGAAGAATTTGGAGGTTTTACATACCGATCTAAATGGCCCACTACCTACTTAATTATTAGGATACAAGTACTTCTAACTAATCATGGATGACTACTACCAAAAGATGTGGGTATTATTCCTAAAAAAAGAGTGAGGCCCTTCATCATTGCTAGGTATTCTATTAGTAAGTTGTGAATCAGATCAAATAATCTATACTTTACAACCACACAGATTGAGGGGGGAATTCACATCAAATAAATTCTTGGCATTATTGAACTAGCAAGGAATAAAATAGAATTTGATTGCTTCCTACATGCCCTAGTAGAATGGTATTATTGAGTGATGCAATCGCACCATGATGGAAATGGTTCACTGTATGATATCAACAATAAAGTTAAAGAAATGCTATTGGGTAGAAGTAGTCTAGATAATTGTTTATCTTATCAATAGGGCACCAACAAAAATTTTGAAGGATAAAATGCCAAAATATGTATGGAGTGGTAAAAATCCATCTATTTCTCATTTTATTATTTGTGTTATACAACATATATGCATGTACCAACTCAAAAGAAGAAGAAATTCAAGCCCAAAACACTCACATGCATCTTATTGGGCTATAACACTACCTGTAAGGCATATCATCTCAAATATATTAAATCAAAGAAAATCTATGAAAGTAGAGATGTGATTTTTGATGAGTCATCCTTTGACTTAGTGATGTAGAACAATAAATAAATACTAACCACCTCTCATTGATTACTTCCTAAGTCAGATGATGAAGAGATATTTCATCAAGAAGAAAATACAAGGGGAGATATATGTTGATCTTGGAGAATATATAACATCCATCAAGTAGTTCTTCACATTATCAAAGTATTTATTCACAAAAACAACATAATTCTCATCTGAAGTGGGTATTAGGCACCAATAGAGGACTCCCATACTTTATCCAAAGTTAAAATAAGGAGTTAGATGAGACATGAGGTAAATTTTGCACTCATGAGTACAATAATTGATAGTTATAAACTTGATAATGTTCACAAAGCTTTAAATCAACTAAAATGGAAGAAATAAATGGATGTTTAGTATGACTCATTCATGAAGAATTGGACTTGGAAAATAGTTGATTTGCTTACAGGAAAGAAACCCATAGGCTGAAAATGGGGTTTTCAAAGTAGAATACAAGGAAAATGGATCCATAGAAAAAAACAAAGCATGACTTGTAGAAATGGGATATGCTTAGAAAGAGGGTATTGGTTACAAAGAGACCTTTGCACCCACTATGAAGATCAATACCATCAGAGTTGTTTGTGCATTGGTAACATAAAATGGATGGTGACTTTAATAGATGGATGTCAAAAGTGTTTTTCTTAATGGTGATCTTAAGGAAGAAGTATACATGACCCAACCAAAAGGATTTGTTGATGAAAAACATCCTAAAAGGGTATGTCATCTCATCAAATCACTTTATGGACTGAAAACAAGCTCCTAGGGCATGGTACACCAAAATAAATGATCACCTTTTAAAGTATGGTTTTACTCATAGCCCCTCAAATTATAAATTATATATAAATAAGGTAGGAATAAAGATCATCATTATTGTTTTGTATGTAGATGATCTTGTGATCATAGAAAGTTCAGAAGATCAGGTTGATATTGTGAAAAATGACCTCAAAAGATCCTTCAACATGACTGATTTAGGGCTACTACAATACTATCTTGGCCTACAAATATGGCATAAATTGAATCACATTTTTATCTCCCAACTAAAATATGTCAAAACACTCTTGGAAAAGTATAGAATGTTATATTATAACCCACTCTAAACACTACTGGAGAAAGTTATATAACTCTATTGATTCTAGGACTGACATTAAGTGGATGCAACTCTCTACAAATAGCTTGTTGGGAGTCTCATCTACTTGACCTACACTAGACTAGATATATGTTTTGTTATGATCTATCTCTTTAGATTTATGCAAGAACCAAAGAAATGTCACTAGGTTGTAGCAAAGCATTTTTTGAGATATGTTTATGGTACACTTGATTATGGTCTAAAATATAAGAAAAATAGTCAGTTCTTCTTGTAAGGATACATCAACTTGGACTACACCAGATCTATTGATGATAGAAATTCAATGTTAGGATACATATTTCATCTTAGATTTGGACCAATCTCATGGATTAGTAGGAATCAAACTATTTTTTCTCTCTCATTCACTAAGGCAGAGTATCATGCCACACATGGAGGTGTGTGTAAAGCAATATGGTTACATCACACACTAGCTAATATGGGCTATAATGAAAATAAACCATCCACCATTAATTATGACAATCAAGGTGTGTTAAATCTTATAAATAATAATGTTTATCATGAAAGAAATAAACATATAGAGGTTGAATGTCAGTATATTCAAGAGCAAGTATTAAACCACCATATCTAGTTCCAATACTACCCTACATATGCATAGATAGTATATATACTCACCAAATCCCTTGGAAAGGTTAAATTTGAGATATTTAGGGAGTAAATTTGTAAAAATAATGTAATAAGGAATGAAAAAACATCCATGAATGATAGTGTAGCATATATATATATATATTAGTGAACTATTTTATTACATTATTTTTTTAGTGTTTTCTATTTCACCCATGGATTATCTAGAGTCCACCCTCCTTGATATTTGGTTATTAATTTTATGTAAATGGTCATGTATAAATAGCACTATATACATTGGTTTTAATCATTTATACATATAGTTTTTTGATAATACATATGTATATGTGTATGTATACATACATACATACATACATGTGTGTGTGTGTGTAGACACACATACATACATATACATATAATTATACATATGTACACATACACACATTCCAAATAAATAAAGAAATCTAAAAATTCAAAAACTAAAAATTAGGACCTATGCATGACATGGTTTACTAGTTACATGATTGATTTATGTTATTTATCATATATAAATGGTAGATTGAAAATCAATCTTATATGAACATGATTTTCACAATATACATGGATTGTATGCATGACACATAGGTTAAGTATGATACATGGATTATAGACTTGGAACATTCTTTACACCTAAGCACTGCCTTTCTACATTTGAGGAATGCTTACATTGGGGACATATTGGTGCATATTTATATGATCACTATATTGATCATATTAAGCTAATTATGCTTTATATAAATGGATTTATCTCATATTCCCTTTATAGTGATATATTTTATGTATATTTTAATTTTATATGGATAATGATGGTATGGATTGATTTTTTTTACTATCATTTCTTGTTCTTTATGTGTTTTATGTTGATTATTATTAAATGGGGTGATCCTTGACTGTGTGTTACATTTTTTTAATTATTGATACATGATATTTCATGTTCTATGTGTGACCTTTATAGTGTGATACATTGTGTGATCATTGATGAATATTTAAATGAATGTTAACGTGGGTGTTTATTTGAGTACATTGGTTATGATTTATCATGCCATGCATTAGTTGCATTGAGGATCATATAGTCCATGTAATTTTCATGTTTTATCTATCAATTTAGAGAGTATTTATTTATTGAGTTCTTATGTGAATCACTATAATGGTATTTCATGCATGTGTGTAAATATATATAATTTTTGATCTTGGTGCTATGATTTATATCACACATTATTAGATTGTGTGTTATGTTGTGATTTATATCATGCACAATATATGTGATTTATTAATGAGTTCTTATTGTTTTATTTATTATTAATATGTGCCTAATTATTTTATTTACTTGACATGATGATTTTATTCCTTTGGTTACACATATTTCATATGTGATTGAATGATCAAATATTTATCTAATGACATAATCATATCATATTATAAAAATAGTAGGTGTATACATAATATTTTTAAACATTATTAATTACTAATGCTTTCTCTCTTATAGTAACCCATTGAGACTCAACCTATCTAAGTGAATGACTTAAAGGGTACATTGGGAAAGGGGTGGGAAGACTTTTAGTGCTTCATAAGATAGTTTTTTCCTATACCATCACCTAAAACCAACACAAACCCCTCTGATATGTTTACCTTAGATTTTCCATCTCTCTTACACACTTTTCCAAATAAATCATTACCTTAAATAGCCCTTGCCTAAACCAAAACCTAACACTTTAATAAATATAATTGAATGGGTTGACTTAGTTATAGAATTAGTGCATGTTATGGGACTGAGTTAGCCTAAAACAACATAGTCTAGGACCTAACAACTCTATTTTTTAACTAGCTTGGTCAGCTAGGCAAACTGTGTTAGCTAAAATTTTATAATGGCTTAGGGTCAAATAAATATAAATATATACACATATTTCACCCCATTTCCTATAGAGATAATCATTCATTTATGCTTCTTTACCTACAATTCTACCATTCTACTTGAGGAGTCATTGCTTTAGGTTTCATGCATCTTGGAGGAGAACCTTTGTATTTTGAAGTCTTAAGATTCACTAGGAGGTCCTTGGATAGACTATAGTATATTTTCCATCCTTAGTTTATAAAAAAATACACAAAAATCTCTTGTAAATCACCATTGGCCAAGGGAGAGGTTGAGGGTCAAAGGGTTCCTCTTCAAGGTCCTAACTAATACTCTTCTATTTTAGTAGATAAATTTGTATGTATAATGGCTAATGAATGAATTATCTCTCCTTTCTTAGGATTACCTCTACATTTACTTGAGTAGAGTTTTAATTTTCAAGTTTATTATTTATGGTTATCTTGATTTCTACCACAAGTTTTAGTGATCACTAGATTAGATTTACTTTACTTTATTATTTTATTAATTATCAAGACCTAACTAGGTTTATTTTGTGTTGTTTCTTGAATAGAGGATTTAGAACCCTCTCTAACCATATTATCTGATAAGAGATACTTTATGTAGTTTTAGTGGATCTATATTGGTCATGAACCTGATTGTCCAAGTATTGATAATGGTATAGCTAGTTGATTTATATTCTCTGAGTTAGGATTGATTTGTAAAACAAATTCACTTTTTATTGCATAAATTATGGTGAAACCAACATGAAATAAATCTTTTATATTTTTAATGTTCATTTTTAGACTACTAGATCAATCCCATCGACTTGGTCTAATAGTTTCTATTTAGGTATCAATACTCAATCAATCCATTTGATTTAGTTCAGTTCTATGTGTAGGTATTTCTCTTCTACAGACAACTAGATTGATCTAATCAACTTAGTTTTATATTATATTCAAGACATATTCTACTTTTTCTATCCAATTTACTAAGTTAGGGTATCAGGTTATTATTTTTCAATATAGGTGAGCCTATCGATCTTGTTCATCTCTTTGTGATATAATTTTATCTCTTAACATACTATATTGATCCTATTGATTTAATTTTCCATCCTACTTTTCAAATTTTATTATAAGTTCTCTTTTTTATAATCATAATCACTTATATTGGGGGTGAATTAGTTTCTTCAAAACAATCATTCAATTCCACTTAAGCATACATGAACCATTCATATAAACATGAACATTTATCAAATCATATGTAACCATACAAGATCATGAAACACATTACATGTGTGGGAAAACCTCAAGGGAAAGAAAAATAACTGATATATAAAAATTTAATATAATATTATAAGACAAAAACCAATCTTTAGTGAATCACCAAATCCATATGGAGTACCAACCCTAACTAATCAAACACCTATTCAATTAGGCTTTAACAAGCACCAACATGTAAAGAGGAACCAACCCCTTAAATGACTTAGCACCAACTCATCCACCTGGAAATTTTGATCACCTTCATAAAACATTTTTTCTCACACAATATATGATGATTAATTTTTTATCTCTTCTCACTCTTCTATCCCTCTCAAACTACCTTCTAGGCTTCTTTACTCAACTAGGTCTATTCAGGATAGATTAGGTCATATGACCTTGATATTCATGTATAAAACCCATATTATATCTTAATTATAGTTTATATAAACCCATATAATGTTATAAAACACCTTATTCAGCTCTTCAACGTGATATTTCCTTCGCTTGCCCTCACTTATCCTCTAACTTGTCAATTAGGCCTATTAGGCCCTGTTCTTATACAATCCTTTAGTTAATACACCTCTTGGTTTGAAATACGTACTTGAAAACTTATATTACCATTATAATATATCTTATAAAACATTTAATATATGAATAAATCATTACAATAGGTCATCCTCAACTCAAAAGACCAAAAACTCTTTTAGGCCTTAAGGAGACCCAATTTAATTATGCCTTCATTAGTGCACATTACCCTTAGATCTCCTTGGAACATTTTAAAATTACACACATGATATTAATACTTCCTATACCACTCAAATATAACCTTAATAATCTCATCTTATTTCCATGACACTTTCTAGCTCCAACCACCATTTGAAGCTCACCATTAGTACTATTCACATTAGGCCTTCACATACACAAAAGGTCCGTCTTGAACAACTACAGATAACATATTATTTAGCCACAAAACCATGAAAAAAAATAATATAAAAAAACCTACAAGACCTCAAAAATTTAACTAAGTCAATTATACATCATCACATAGGGGAAAAAGACTCAAAAACACTCTTGTAACTTGCTCACTCAGAACTACTAGTTTTCCTCAAAGACTAGTTATAGTGACTCAGACATCCAACACCTATATAGATATTTTAAATGAATTATTATTAATTTAAATTATCCTATAACATATCCATACCATCTTAAAGTATAATCATGATATGTTTTAGTTTCAACTATTGGTCTTACAAACCAATTTGTTGACCTCACTACACATGCCTTATTGAGTTAGAGAAGCCATTTTGGCTTCATAATTTTCACCATTATATATAAATTAAAATATTTATACCAAGAATTAATAGGACATACAAGATCCAAAAAAATATCCATGCACTTTTTTTAATCACCCTATCATGATAACACATTCCTAATCATCTTCCAATTATTTCCTAGGTTTTTTACTATTTCCACCATTAGGCCTATTAGCGACTGGCTAAATTGGATGACCAGTTTATAAAAATTGAGACTAGAACATATACATAAAAATTCATGAAAATTTAAAATGATTCTAAATCTTCAACCTTCATCAATTTTCAAACTTTCTCCACTACAACTTTTTATAGTTACAACTTCTTCATAAATAAACATGTATCTTCATAATTTCTCTCTCCTCTCTCTAGACACCACCACTTAGAGGTACCTAGGAGAGCTAAATACAAGATCCAAACACTTACCTAAGCATTAAAAACCATATTGAGCACTTTTTAATCATATCTTCAACATTGGGTCACTATTAAGGTTTTAAGAGGTGTGAATACACTTCCATTATTAATTATTATTCATAAAGCATAGCCCATCAATCCAAAAAATGATGCCTATAATTTCGATCTAGGACCATTTTTTATCTACCATGAAAATATTAGGTTCAAATGAAATTTTTTTACGAGCTTATGAGCACAAGAAAATCCTTCTCAGGTTGAAAACCCTTCATTCTATGGACTTGAGAGACCTCAAAGCACTTTTTCTTGACTTAACCTTCAAAATTTGACATGAAATTTCATGAAAAAACCTAATACAACCTATTACACATCTGAAAAATACCACCTATGAATACTTGCCTTGGAAACTAAACCTCATGCCTCAATAGGCCATGCTCTCACCACCTTGCTTTATATACCTAAGTCTTCACACCTCATCAGGCCTTGAAATAAACTTAAAACATATTTCCATGAAATCTCCACCTTAATTACTAACTTAAGAAACCTATCTAATTATTATGAACTTCATACATCCTTCACATGATTTGACAATAGATCATGATACCTCATTAGGCCCAACAACGTCTATAAGTGGTTTAGGTATAGACTTAGTCTAAATATCCTACCCCTATAGGCTCACCCTAAGACTATAATAAGTGATCTAATGCCTCTCATAAATGATTAATAAACATAATACAACCACTCATGCCTATGTGCACTCATCTCACCAACCCACCATGCTCATACCTTCTTACAAGGTCTTTTCACGCCATGACTACACTTAGGCTACTCAAAGACTTGTACCTTTATGAAACCATAAGGAATTAGTTGC
Source organism: Torreya grandis (assembly GCA_037957365.1). Taxonomy (NCBI): domain Eukaryota; kingdom Viridiplantae; phylum Streptophyta; class Pinopsida; order Cupressales; family Taxaceae; genus Torreya; species Torreya grandis. The sequence goes on along the minus strand of JARHVA010004287.1, from coordinate 1,614,651 downwards.
ATTTATGTTCTCTATTTATCCTTAAAATTATATTTCATGACAATATCCTTTAGTGAAAACACTCCATCAATGCCCTTTATCACATTAACACACTGTCAACTAGGCATACTCTCTTAATGACATCATCCTCATGAAAGATGTACCATTGGCATCAATGACAATACTCAACAATATCTCCCTTTGTCATTGATGAAAAAAACTCTATGAAACTTCTCTTAATAAGATAAACTTTCTCCCCCTTTGACAGAAATGATGAAGTGATGTTTACAACTCCTTTAATCACACTCCTTGCAACTAGAATACTCAACACATAAAACTAAGAGTTTATGAGTCATAAGACAAACATGTTACCCCTATCTCTATGCATAAATTCTTGGAAATTTTCACTTTCTCTTATAGATAATGAACCACCTTATTATCTCCCCTTAATTACTTTCCTTCTTAAATTATTTTTAGGGGCATGAATGACACCCAATTCCAGTTTTAGGTGTTCAAATTTTACCTTTTAAAGTGGTTTGGTCAAAATGTATGTGATTTGATCATGTGTAGAAACATATTAATATCTTACACTTTTTTCACTTACCTACTCTCTTATAAAATGATATCTGATGTGAATGTGCTTAGTCCTTGAGTGGATGATAGGGTTCTTTTAGATGCTTATATCACTTGTATTATCACAAAAGATAAGGCTAGAATCATCATAATCCACCCTATAATATTTTAGGGTTTATCTCATCCATAAGAACTTCTGTATCTATTTTAATTTACTCATCCTCACAAGAGGATAATTCTACTAATTGTTGCTTCTTTCTTATCTTTGAAATTAGGCACCCACCTAAGAAGAAAGCTCCTCCATTGGTAGTCCTCCTATCATCTATACTTCCTACCTAGTCTGCATTTGTATAGCCTATCAAATTAAAATCCTTGATATTTATATACCACAACCCATACTCCATAGTCCCCTTAAGATACTTGAGTATATGTTTGAATACTTATAGATGGTTTTCATTTAGATCTACTTGAAACATTCCCATAAGACCTATTACTTTCATGATGTCAGGTCTAGAGGTAGTGGTGTATATCAAACTTCTAATCATTAACCTATATGACATTTGATTGACCTTTGAAGGCTCATCTTCCTTGCTCAACTTACACCTTGTGATTATAGGTGTACTAACTAACTTTTAATCCTCCATATCAAACTTATTCAATATCTCTCTTATGTACTTGGATTTTGAAATGAAAATACCTTTTTTAGATTATGTGATTTATAACCCAAGAAAGAATGATAGTTATCCTAGCATGGACATCTCAAACTTTTTATTCATCACCTCTGTAAATCCCTTGGTCATGTTCTCATTATTTCCACCAAAGATGATGTCATCCACATAGATAACTACTATTAGTTGATGGTCATATTTTGAATTTATGTATAGATTACTATTTTAAACTCCTTTTTTAATCCTAGACCCAACAAATACCTATCCAACCTAGCATACCAAGCTCTAAGATCTCTCTTTAGACCATAAAGAGCCTTTTTTAGTATGAAAACATAGTCCTTAATACCTGATAGTGAGAACCCCTCAATTTTATCTATGTACATGTCCTATTACAAACTCCCATTCAAAAAGAAAATTTGACATTCATTTGGTATAACTTGAACCCTATGAATCATACATATGCTAGAAACAATCTGATGGCATCCAATCTTACTATTAGTGCAAAGTTTTCCTCAAAGTCTATCCCTTTAACTTGTACATATCCCTTGTATACCAATCTATCCTTGTTCCTAGTGTCTTCTCCATCTTCATTAAACTTGTTTTTAAACACCCATTTTGTGCTAATGACATTCTTATCTTTAGGCCTAGGAACTAGTTCCCAAATCTCATTTTTCTCTATTTGGTCTAACTCCTCATTCATAACACCTATCTAAAATGTGTATTTTCTTGCTTATATAAGATTATTAGGTTTAATAGTAGATAATAGAGAAAAATTCTCTTGATTTAGATTAATTACCAGTCTTTTCCTTGTTTACATAACTACATTCTTATTGCCAATGATTTGATATTGAGGATGATCTTGTTGGGACCAACATAACCCATTTTTTTTTCTAATTTGAAAAATAGGGACCTTGTAAATGTTTAAAAACATTTGTATCTTAGTCTAGATTTCATGAGGTTATTCTTTTTAGAATTTGAAGATCATCCACTTGAAAAGGGATAGGTCCTTGCATGTTTAGTTATGCTTTATGAGCTAACCCTATTGATGATTACCCTTGGATGGCTAAGTGTAGGTTTCATGGAGGAAGGTAGGGTTCCTGAGCAAAAAACCTAAGTGTTGAAATTGAAATTTTTGTGAGAGAAAATTTAGCAAGAATTGGTCCTTTCAAAAAGACCCTAAGTTTAATTTTACATTAAAGCTCGGTTATGTTTTCAAACATACCTGAACCTTGACATAAAACTATACTTAAGTCCCTTTTTATGTTCCTTCACCCTTTTAAATCCCTCCTAACCTAATTAAATGCTATGTCCACAAGCCCCTTTCATCCTAGACTAAGCCCTGATTAATGTATAGCCTAAGTTTTAATCCTAAAAATGTCTTGGTGTTTGTTCAACATAGATGATGACTCACGGATCCTAAAATTTATTTTGAATCACTACACATATCATGCTATAATTTGATGTTTTAACTTGGATGAAGATATAATGGTCCTCACTTTCCTAAAGTCTCTATCTAATGGTGTGAGATCATCTTAAGATGAACTATGCAATAAACCTTGATATCTATAAAAGTTTTTATGACATTTATTTTGAAAACCTCACTTCCATAATTTGATTTTCATGAGGACATATTTGATGTTAAATAGGACTTAAAAATAAACCCCATCTAAAATTTTATCCTTAGTCTAAAAAGGGACCTTCTAAATATTTAAACCTTAGGCTTATCACATTAAAGCTTAGATCATAGTGTTTTTTTTAATACTATTAATCTAAGGTCAAACCCTCAACTTAAGCCTATTTGCATCATAGAATAAATTAATATTCATGCATCTTATAGGATTTGATTACCCACATTCACTTGATGACCTTGATCTAATCACACAAGATCAAAGAGCCCTTAAATCTGGGCTAATTTAAGAAGACCTCTTGGATCATGATCAATGGTTCATGTTTATCACCTAGCTTGATCCAATAGGCCTCATCAACCCCAAAGTCTTGAGAACATGACATGTGGCATGCTATTATTTGGCCAAAGGAACCTCATGAATGTAAAATTTATAGTCATGCTCCCATCATTTGACATTCATGAGGATGTCTTTGACATTAGTGAGACCATCAAATTTAACCACAATTAACCTCTCAACCAACCAACTTGGACCTCATGGATCATGATAAATGGTTCTCACTCCATTGTTGATCTTGATCCAATGGCACAAAGTAAAGGTGGAATTTTCAACCAAGGACTCTAGAGTCTGATATCTCAACACATGGATGAACTACATCTAGTCATTTATTAAGGAAGATATAATGTTCCATTTGGCATAATTAGGTCATATAGGATTTGAGTGACCAATCAGAAAGGAGCCTTGAGATTTTAATCAAAGGCTCACATTTATATTAGAATCCTAATCCAATGGAGTGACATAAAAGGCTTTATTTAAAAGCTAAAAACTATTTTAAAAGGGATTCCCATGGGAGTGCCATCAAAATAATCTTAATGAGGTCCATGTAAATGACATGTAAGTACTAAAGGATAATCCTAAGATTTAGCACACTAAAAAAGATAAGATTACATAAGTGGTGTCATCCATAAAATTTGAGACACAAATACATTTATGAAAGCTATCACCTTGACCATTAAATCCTCAAAAACCCTACCAGACTAACTTAAAGCCCTAAACCTTGACTTAAAGCCTCAAAACTTAACTGTTAAGGAAATAACTACATTAAGAAAGATCAAAGTGTCATCCTATGCATTAATACTAGTCATATTCCAAGGCAATTAAGATCATGGTAGTGGCAACATAATAATGGAAAGAAGAGATAGACATGTATCTATGTATAGACCATGAAGAGAGATGCTTTGGAGATACTAAATTAGACATAGGAACATTGGCCAATGGCATGAAGAATTGGTTCAAGATTTTCTTTTCAATTAAGGAACTACAACCTCTATCATCTAGTGAGAAAAGGGTGGGAGTCACCAAGAGAAAGTTTGAGGACCTGGTTGTAATTCAAATGATAGGTCTTCATCAATTTGTTATTAAAATCAAGATATTACATTGTATTGACAATGACTAGATCATCAAAGGAGGGTCAAATGGAATTGCCTATATTTCCCCAGTAGCTTTTAAAGGCTACTACAAGCTCCTTAGAGCTCACATAGACTCCCATCCATTAAATAATGGACTACCTAGCATAATCTAAATGATATCTGAAGACCATGGTTAATACGATGAACTCATGTAGCTAAGAACCATGATGGTAAAATCCCTATCATTCAATTTAGAGAGGGGATTAGGATCATTATGACTCTATTATGTAGAACTTTAGGGGTAGACACTATGACCTATGTTGACACTAGATGGGTTTCCTATATATATTTCATGGTGGAAGAGAAGCTAACTCCACATATTGTAGAGATGATTAGCATACACATGGGGAGATAATTTTATGGCATTAAGAAAAAGACAATCCAATAATTCACCATGATGTCCTATCTTTTGAAATGATTAATGTAATCCACTCATATTCTTGGTGTCAATAATTGGTCCTCCCACAACAAAATTGTCATTTCCCATCACTATGAAACGTTTTACATCTTTAAGAACAGAGTGCATATGTTGTTCATTTGTGATTGCACATACCCTACTTTGGTCAAGAATATCATAGGGAACCCCATGCCTAGGATGCACCCTCTTGTTAAGAAGCATATTGAACTCATGGGATATATTTGGTACTACCCAGGATGCATCATTATCAACATAAAAGGGATTATGACCCACCCATTCAAGTTGCCTATCTATGTCCCCCTCAAGTTGGTTGAGAAATAAATTTCTCACCAAATCTTCTATTGAATTGATAATGTTTATAGGGAGAAAAGGAATGGCATTCTGCATCTCTTCACATTCTTGATTGGTAGAACTTTTATTTGGGACTAGAAATAATTAGACATCATGTCTAGACATAGGGATGCCTTCTGCTTTCAGAAGGATGACCTAAAGGAATGGAACCCAAATAACAAGGTTTTCCCTCATTTGTAGTCAAAGAAACTAACCAAAGTAACCTAGGAGCATGGGGTTGGTCCATACGACCATTTTTACACCAAAGCTACAAACTTTGAGTAGGTCCTTACTTGGTGTAGGCAATATGGTTTCAATCTTGAACACAAACTACAAAGAGAGGGAAAACTAGCTAGGGAGAGATGGAAAATGAACCCATTATAGTATCAAATACTTCCTTCCACTTATAATTCACCTCAAAGTCAACCATAATAGAAATCACTCCAAATTCAAGGACTTGGTGAGAATAAACTAAAAGAAATGCTAGGATAAGTCCCTTCATCATCAACCCAACCTTCAAAACCATCTTCTCTAGTGGAATACTTTGATATGGTTGCCCTAGAACCATATGATATGGTGGATGAATTCTTCAAGGAACTTGTAGAGACCTATGGGTCTAATCAAGAATATGAGGGAGTCACAACTGAGGTTGAAAAAAATGAATGACCTTAAATAGGTGAGGAAGAGAAGGGAAAAGAAGTGGCATTGGAATTGGTCTTTGTCACACAAAAGAAGAGGGAATATAAGTTGGCCCTTGTCTTTAGGTCCTCCAAAAGACCAAAGATGACATGGACCCATCCCACTAGTGAAGTAAATTTATTCAATGATGAGTTCCCCATACATGGACCTATCATTATTGAATGGTTCATATATGGGAAACTCTAAAATGTCCCTTCCTAATCACACTCACTAGTAATTACCAACTCTATAGGTGGAGATCCCCTTGACAATGTCAAACACTAGATCAAGGATCTCGTAAAGGAGTAAGAAGAAATAAGAATTGTTCAAGTATCCAAATAAAGTGTCAAGAAAATAAAATACCTAGGAACATCAAGTGGAGCTAGGATTGAAACCCTAGAGACACCCAAACCCTCTAAAATAGTAGCCACTATCATGTATAATCCAGATATAGTAGGGTTTGAAAGGGTGAGAACTAAGAAAACTCTAAGGAGTTTAGCTTTCAAAAGGTGGAACCTTTTATAGGCCTAACTCTTATATAAGGGTTGGTATAAGGGGAGCATCCCATCCATCAAGAGGATGTGGTAATTTTGGTGGTGGCTTAATTAGTAATGACCTTGGTTGGAATCTAGGGGATGCAATAGAAGATCACCAATCTAGGAAATCAAAAGAAAGAAATGGAAGCATAGGTTACATTTTCAGTCCCTGAGGATATAATGAGGCTAATGAATAAGTCATTATTTGACACATTTGAATGTTGAAGGCCCTAAATCTTATATCAAATACCTTAACCCATAAAATTTGGAAAGCACATGCTTTAATCATTTAGTGGTATAACTCTAAAGATCAAGCAACTAAATTGATTAATGTCCATAACACCAAGTAGGTCCAAGGCATCAAGATCATCAAGTTGAAGCATTTTCATTCCCTCTTAGGAGTCATTGAAGATAATACATCAGACCTAAGCAACTAGTGTGAAAATGTCAATAGCTTCATGGAGGAGGACAAAGGCTTGATAAAAAGGATGGATAATCTCTTAAAGGCACTAGTGGTAAACCATTCTAAGACTAGTGCCACATGCCTAATGGATGATGAAGAATTCAAGAAAAGGGTTAGTACCTTCATCTAAAACATCAAGGACAACCAAGGCCAACCTATCAAAGACAATCAGAAGGTCCTTGATATCATCATTACATCAAGGAAGCAGATTATAGAGGCCTAATGCATTCAAGAGCTTAAAGACAAGATTGACAAAGAATTTAACCCATTGGTAGGTCAAGAAGAGTATTTTTTGATGAATCCTACAGTAGATTTTGAGCTAATTAGAGAATAATATACTAAGGTGAAGAAAAACCTCAAGTAGTAACCCAAAGGACCCACTAATGTAACATAAAAGAGTATTATTTTGTAATATATATGCTAGTTTGTTAGAATATATTAGTCCTTTTATCAAAATTGGTGTAGAAAGCCTTTTATATAGTAATACTTGTATTAAGGATAGTTATCCTTATCATACCATTGATATTTTGAAAAGATAATCGATATACCACCTATGTTTCCTATAAATAGGTGGGGATTACCATTTTGTAAAGAGAGAGACTTCAGGCAATTTGTATACAAAAAGAGCATTTAATACAACTATGGAGTTTTCAAAATATTGTCTAAATAGTTTGTTGAAAGCCAATATTGTCTCTCAATTTCAAGTTATTGTCGTAATTTTGAATGGTTCTCTATATTTTGAGCTAAATTTTTTGTCATAAGGCTATTAATTTATGTTAATGCTAGATTAACTAAAAATATCTTAAGTATACTTTGTTTAATTTGCTTTGTATTTAGATGTGCATATGCTATTTAGGTTACAATAATGAAATTTTAAAGTAAACTTGGTTCTTACTTGTGGTTTATATCTCCTTTGAATCTTGCCTAATTTGTGATGTAATTTGAGTTTCTACTATTTTACACCACAAATTGGTTCATGTATGCTCAAAGTAATTATAACTTTGTCATAATATTCAAGAGGGAAATTTGAAATCCCATTATCTTGTCTGCATTACCCTTCCTTTTTCTATTTTCTTTATCAAAAATCACCTAGTTTATAGATCATTATTAATATCCATTTAGATTAACTTGTTGGCTTGAATTATCACAAAGATCAAGACCCTGGTGGATCCCAACCACTAAATTAAATAAATATTGTGGATATTTCCCATACTCTACTTATATTCCACCATAGACATCATAGAATTGTCACAAACTACAACTCATGCCTTAGATTCTTTGAATCCTAAAATGAGAAGTGTTCATCAACATTTAAGAGCACATGTGAGGTAATTAGAAGCATCAACAGATCTATTTGAGTCTATCTTTAGGGTCCTTTTTATTCCTATATTTCCTCAAATTATTATTATTCCTCATCAACATCTATAATTTCCTCTTCCTTGTTGAAGTCTAGATTCTATAGAGTATCCTTTGATTGTGAGTGTGATTTCCTTGTCTCATCAATCTTCACATTAGTGATTTACACTATATTTTTTAACCTATTGTTATAACATCTATAATATGATATAATTAATGAGTATCCTAAGAATATACATCCATTAGATATAAAATCAAACTTTCCTAAGTCTTCATCATCTCTTTTGATGAAAAATTTGCTTCAAAACACTGTAAAGTGTTCCACATTAGTAGATCTACCTTTTAATAGTTCATAAAGAGTCTTGTTTCCATTAGTATTTATCCATCCTCCTTTCAAAATGTAGACTAAAATAATTACTACCTCTATCTAATATCCATCATTTAATATAGACTCATTTAGCATAGTTCTATCCATCTCTTAAATTTTCCTATTATTTATTTCCACTACCCCATTCTGTTGAGGTGTCTAGCTATTGAGAACTATCTCCTTATTCCATGAACCTCACATAATTCATCAAAATCATTAGAACAAAACTCTCATCATATATTAGATCTTAGACACTTGATCTTTCCATTCTTATCATTCTCAACAAGAGCCTTGAATGCCTTAAATTTGTCAATAACTTTTGAATGTTCTTTCAAGAATGCTACCCAAGTCATTCTTGTGTAGTCATCTATGAGTAACATGAAGTAGCTATCTCCTTGAATAATTTGAATTATCTCATGCCAATAGAGATCAATGTGTATTAAATCCAAGGGTTTTATAGTAGATTAATGCTTGTATATGAACCTTCTTCTAGTTTGCTTACCATGTTGACATGCATTTTAAAGTATGTTTGTAGGTTTGGTGATCCTAGGCATGTTCTTCACAGACTTATTAGTGCTTACCTTGACAAGATTGTCAAATTTTAGGTGACATAACCTTTTATTCCATATCCAACATTCATTTATCTTGATCATAAAGCATCTTTACTTCTGGATCTCATTCAAGATATATAGATTGTTATCAATCCTCTTAGTATTGGCAATTAGCCTTCTTAATTTTGATCTCTTTATCTCACACCCTCTATCATGAAATGTTAGTGTGTGTCTTTGATTATACATTTGAATTAAACTAAATATATTATGTTTCAAAACTTCTACATACAACACATTTTATGTCTTGGTCTTCCCATTGTCTAAACATGAGATACCCTTGCCAACTATATTGGTAGTTTTTAAATCTCCAAACCTCATCATTCTGATAGCATTCTTCTTTAATCAGATGAAATTAATTTTATCTCCTATCATGTGGTTCAAGAAACCACTATATATATACCATTTCATTCCTTCATATTTAGTGTGAAAGGTAGTCTAAGATATCATAAAATCCACTTTAGTCTTCCGTTACTCCTTAGAAAACAATTCATCTTGTTTCTTGGGCTCATATTGATTGGTCCTAACTTTATTTGGATTCCATACCAATGTTTGACCCTTATCATGCACTCTAAGAGCTTAATATATATTTTTGAATCTTGAGGGCCTTTTAACTCTATTAGAACATAATATTGTAATGTGTCTCATATTATGACAATTGTAACAAATAACATTTTTGTAATTACCTCTTGACTGATAACTCCTTTTACCATGGTTCCATGATAACTTATCAATGATTAAATTGGGATGCTTGATTGGTATTTTCATATTTATACTCTTGACTTGTTCTAACTTCTCACACTCTTTTTTAAACATGCTTATATTGTCTATGAGCTACTCATGTTCAACCTTCAATGAATCTAACTATATCTTCAACTGGTCATACTAAACTTCCTTTGATCTAAAATTTGTGTTGACACCTTCTAACTAATCCCTTAGATCCTTGATATTATTCTTTTGATGCTTCAAATAATAAATGGAACTTATGATCTCAACTTCAAGGACTACTTCAGCTTCTCCTTCATTGTCATAGTAGATTTATTCATCATACATTTATCTTCTTCTTTTTTATCACTAAACATCTTATGCTTATTAAGATCACCTTCAGGGTATTATAATTGATTCAAAGGAATAGGATTTTATACCAATTATTGGAATCACAATCAATGAGAGGGGTTGAATCAATATCTTCAAAAAAATCATTCAATTACACTTAATCATACATGAAACATTCATATAAACATTAACATCTAGCAAAACATATGGAACCATACAAGATCATGAAACACATTACATATGTGGGAAACCCTCTAGGTGAAGAAAGCCCATTGATATATAAAAATGGAATAGAATCATATAAGATAAAAAAATATTTAGTGAAACACCAATTCCACATGGAACATGAACACCAACTAGTAAATCACCCATTCAAATAGGCATTAGCAAGAACCAACCTATAAGGAGGCACTGGCCCCCTAGATAAATCAAAACCAACTCAGCCACCTAAAAATTTTGATCGCCTTCATAAAAAATATTTCTCACACAAAATATGATAATCACCTTTTTATCTCTTCTCACTCTTTTGTCCCTCTCAAACTACCTTATAGGCTTCTTCACTCAACTAGGTCTCTTCAAGATAGATTAAGTCATATAAAATTGATATTCATCTATAATACCCATGGTATATATTAATTATATTTTATATAAAACTATATTATTGTATTAAAGACCTAGTTAATCTCTTAAAATTTCTATTTCCTTAACTTGCATTCACTTATCCACTAACTTGTTAATTAGGCCTTGTTCTTATATAATCCTTTAGATCACACACCTCTTGGTCAGCCATACACAATTTCAAACTTTTATTAAAATTAAAATATGTATTATAAACATTTAATACATGAATAAATCATTATAATATGTCATCCTCAACTTAAAAGAGTGAAATCTCTTTTAGGCCTTAAGGAGACCTAATTTAATTAGGGCTTCATTAGTAAACATTACCCTTTGATCTCCTTGAAACACTTTTAAAATCCACACATGGAAGTAAAAATTTATATACCATTAAAATATACCCATAATAATCTCATCTTAGGTCCTTGACACTTTATATATCCAACCACCATTTGAATCACACCATTAGTACTATTCAATTTAGGTCTTCACATACACATAAAGGTCTATCTTGAATAACTAAAGATAACATATTATTTATCAAAATAAAAATGAAAATAAATAATATAAAAATAACCTAAAATAATTAAAATAATTCACTAATTTAGTTATAATTCATAACATTAGGAAAAAATTGTCAAAAATACTCTTGCAACTTGCTCACTCAAAACTACCAATTTTCCTCAAAGACCAGTCATAATGACTCAAACCTCCAACACCTATATAGAGATTTTAAATGAATTATTATTAATTTATATTAAAATATAAAATATAAATACCATATTAAATTATAATAATCATATTTTCTATTGGAAACTATTGGTCTTACAAACCAATTTGTTGACATCACTACATACATACCTTACTAAGTCAAACAAGCCATTTTGGCTTCATATTTTTCACCACTATATATGAATTTAAAGATTTTTACCAAGAATTAATTGGAAATAAAATTAAAAAAAAACATCTACATTCACTTGGTTTCATCACTCTATCATGATAACACATTCCTAATCATCTTCTCACTGTTGCCTAGGTTTTTCATTATTTTCACCATTAGGCCTGTTAGAGACTAGATAACTTAGATGATAGGTTTAAAAAATTGAGGAATATAAAATATAAATAAAACTTAATGTAAATTAAAAATAATTATCAATATTAAACCTTCATCAATTTTTAAAAAATTTCTAATACAACTTTTTACAGCTATAATAACTTATTCAAAAACAAGATTGTATCTTCACATTTTCTCTCTTCTCTCTCTAGACACCACCACCTAAAGTTACCTGGGAGATTAAATACAATATAAAAAACTTACCTAATCATTCATAACCATTATAATCACTTTATAATCATATCTTCAACATCAGGTCACTATTAGGGTTCTAAGAGGGTTTAAACACACTTCCAGTGTTAAAGATTAATCATAAAGCATAGACCCTCAATACAAAAACTAATGCATGTAAATTTGATATATGAACATTCCCCATATATCATGAATATATTATGTTCCCATGAAATTTTTTTATGAGATTTTGAGCACAAGAAAATCATTCTCAATTTGAAAACCCTTCATTTTGTGCACTCAAAAGACCTCAAAGAACTTTTTATTGCCTTAACATTCATATTTTTACTTGAAAATTCATCAGTAAACCTAGGAAAACCTATTAAACATATAAAAAATATCACTTATTCATAATTTCCTTGGAAATTAAAGCTCATTCCTCAGTAGGCCATGCTCTCACCACATTACTTTCTACACTTGAGTCTTCACACCTCATTAAGCCTTGAACTTACCTTCAAACCTATTTCCATTCACTCTCCACCTTAATTAAATACTAAATAAACCTCTCTTATAATAAAACACTTGCATACATCCTTCACATGCTTTTACAATAAATCATGATACCTCATTAGGCTAGGTAGGGTTTAGAAGTGGTTTAGGTGTAGATTTATTCTAAAGGTACTACTCCTATAGGTTCACCCTAAGACTCTCATGAGTTATCCAATGCATCTAATACATTATCAAGAAACCTCATACAACCACTCATTCCTATGTTCACTCATCTTGTAGACACCTAAATAGTGTCTAACCCTTGGTCACCTTCCCCCTTGGTCCATTCCTAACCCATTTCTAAAACATGCAATTACTAATTTAAAATAATAAACTTATTTTGAATTAACCCCCCCTCCTTGGACACATCACCCATGACACCTCACCTAGGACACCTCACCTTGGACCATTTTCCACCTTATGACTCACCCAAGACCTATTCTTACTCCTCTCTAACTGCCTAACCAACTCTCGTGCGTATTTATCTTAACCTTCGACAATCTCCAACTGATTATGCACTTAGCAGATGTAGAACGGGCTTCTTGGCCCTTTTACACGTTCTACACCCACCGACGTCAGTCAAGTGTTGGCCGACACTGGCGGGATCGCTGACGTCGGTTTACTTAAACCGACGCCTAACCTGTTTCTTAGCTAATCACAATTTATGGGTAATCACGAATCACAAAAATGACAAAATCACGCATCCTTCGACCATCCGCCAATCGGCTAATCTCTCAGCCAAGCCTCTCACTCTCTCCCTCAGGTGCAGAAATAGGTATTCTGCATCAGGTTTTTGCAACATCAAGCACAACAGGGACTCAGCATCAGGGTTTTACGTCAACAATAGGTACGACATCAACATCACTCTTCTGGTAGGCATAGGTATGTATACTGTCTATGTTTTCATTGTCTTTTGAGTTATAGATTTCAGGTGATATCTCCCCCCTTCAACACTTCTATCTCCCTAGACCAGACCAGACCTAAATCTCATCTCCCTATTGCCTTTGTCCTTTGTCAGACCATATACTCTGCCCATTCAACCAGACTCTCAGACCCATCCATAGACCATTCTGCACAACCAGACCCTGTCCACAGACCAAAGCCCTGACCAGACCCCGTCCAAGCCTACTGCCCCGACCGACGTCGGTCGCTTCCCCCACCGACATTGGCATACTAACCGACGTCGGCACCTTGATCAACTGATGCCGGTAGGACAACCGACATTGGCAATTGTGACCAGGCCGATAGCATCTTTTAGGTAAGCCTTTGCTTCCCTTTTGCTTTTTAGTCTTTTATCATTACTTTGACATTCTGTCTTTTATCAGACACTTCTTTCTATTGACTAGTGGGTTGATATCCCTTAAGGAAGTCTTCATACTTCTGGGATCAAGCTTTCACTTGGCAACCCACCATCTATCCATCTAACACCTTCTTTTGTCCAAGTCTCTTTTCTTTTTAGGTGTCATTCCTCCACAGCCAAAGAGGAGTCCTCATAGCGTCTAGATTACGGTGCGCAGACTACATCCAGGTACATACAAGCCTTGACCATATCTCTTAGTTTCTTAATTCTTCTTTGAATATAGAAAGTGAAATTTGAATAGAAACATTCTAGCACGCCCGGTGGGACCCTTAGGGCCTTCCTTGGGTTCCTTTCCCTCTTTGTTCATTTAGGTGCATTAGGCTTCTTCCTCTTCACCTCTTTCTTCTTTTCTAAAAGACATCATAAGCAGGAAATAAAAATAACTTTTCCTTTCTTTTTCTTGCATTTCTAGACTAGTCAAAAAATCATTTTTTTCAACCCTTTCTCAAACTTGTTTTCATTCCAATTTAACATTTCGATTTGGGGCTTTAAAATATACTGCATTCCATTTCTTACTTTCTTGCATCTTTTTAGTCCACACTTAGTAATTAGTAAAACACATATTGAATAAATCGTAGATCACTTGATGTTACACAACCGGACCACTTGCACTAAAACAAATATCAAACTCACTTGAGACAAGGTCCAACTGGGATTTCATCACCCAGCGGATACCTTACCCATCCCGACAATCCTACTTGGATTTCACCACCAAGGGGAAAGCCAACTCTGTTCTTTGGCAGAGTCTAAACTATAGGGAAAGTATATTTTGGCTAAGCGAGACCAGCTAACCATTGGAATCGTGAAGTGAGGGGAGCTTGCTCCTTAGCACCAGGCCTGTACGAAACCTAATACAGACTTTTGAGCACCTTAACATACCTGAAACCATCTTTAGATTACCTATTCTAGGACCCTTCTAACAACCAACCTCCTCAAACATCACATTAAGGCATAAGCCACATGATCTTAATAAAATTGTTTCTAGAGATTTAACGCTAGGCTCTGTCTGTCATCATCTTATTTTCTATTTTTATCTATCTTTTTTGAGCTGGTAAGGACATCTTCTCCATTTCCAAAAACTTTTTTTTTGAGTTTCTGGAAAACACAGTAACCGACATCGGTTCTGTAACCGATGTCGGCAACTTTTCTGTACCAGCATCGGTCATCTGACCGACATCGGCAGTCTCCTTCACTGACATCAGTTTTTATACCGACGTCGGTCTCTGTCCATTTTCTTTTTTTCAAAAATAGCAAGCTTAAAACCTGACCCCTTTTTCTGCCAAAACCCCATTCTGAGTTTTTGAAACTGAAAACACATAGTTTCTGGAACCTGACCCTCTTCTTGACCACGCTCTCTCGTCCCTAACCAATCCTATCATGGAGTTCCACTCAGAGACTAAAAGAACTCCTACAGGACCGACCCTGACTCAGACTCCCATCATCCCTAAAGGGGACCAAGATTTCGAAAGATTCTTGGACCTCAACATCACAGCCCTCCAAAACTATCTCGCAAGAGACCCAACGCGAGACCTTTTGGGTGAAGCGGTGATGACATTAACACCGTCTGCTACCCAGCCTTTTACCTCAACCATTTACCTAACCATGGCCAATACGCAAAGTTTGGCCTCCCCATCCATTTTTAGACCAACCTCCATCGGGGTTTCATTACCCCCTCAACCACACGCAATTTAACCAAGTTCTACATCATACCAGAACTTGATTGTCTCGACCCCTCACACTCTTGCACCCATGAATGCAGGAGTGCCAACCTATCCTTCTACCAGTACCGTCACGTAACCACCCTTGGCGGTATCTAGTCAACTTAAACCCTCAACCTTCATAACTCAACCACTTTTGGCCTCCACTTATGTCCCTGTGACTAGTCATCCATACGTTGCCCCTTACTGGTATAACCGACTACGTCGTATGCCTCCTCTAGCCTCTTTCAAGTGCCCTAAAACCTAGGGGGCACTCCATCTGCCAATCCATCAGCAGACATCATTAAAATGCTGATGGATAAAATGTCCAGTCTCGAGACCTCTATTTCTGGTTCATGCAATGCTCTCTCATATGAGCAAATTTGCAACGAGCCCATTCATCCTTCTGTCCCTATCTGACCATACCCCAACCAATGGGAGCTTCCTAAATTTTCTTGCTTCTAGAGTAAGGAGGACCCGCAACAACATCTACGGGCATTCAGACATGCCTGCTATCTTATTGCCCACGATGATGCGTTACTTTTATGCAGATTTCCTATGTCCCTTTCTGGGTCCACCCTTGACTGGTATAGCTCTCTTGCCAGACATTCTATCTTTTCATTCATTCAACTTGCCCAATTATTTCTTGACCATTTTTCTATCAACATCACCAAATAAGTCTCAATCACAGACCTTTACTCTATCAGGCAATTTGACGATGAATCAATAGTCAATTTTGTTGCCCATTGGAGAGGCTTGATTAACCAACTCTCTTTCTCCTTACCTCAACCTGAGCTCATCGAGCTCTTTTCTTGAGCATGTGCCAGGCACATCTCTTCTACCTTGCAGATTCAGACATTCCGCACTTTCGATGAAGCTTTCACCATGGCTCAAAAGCTTGAACTCCGTGCCATTGAGGAGGATAAGGTCAAATTGCGTAATACCAATGCAAAAACCAATGACCATTCTTCTTCCAGACCTTCTTCTTCTACCAACTCCAAACCCAAAGGAGTGGCCAACACTATGGTCATTAGATCACCATTTTCGATGACAACTAATTACCCTCAACCTTCTACATCTCCAAGCATCACCAAACAATTCCAACAATGGTACATCCAGCGTTCATACACTCCACTTGGAGAATCATACGCTTCCGTTTTGGAAAAAATACTCAAGCAGGGGGTCCTCAATCTCCCTCCCATCCAACCAACTCAATTTGACCCTTTAAAAGCCCTCCCTACATGGTATAGGGAGGCCGACTTCTGTCACTTTCATCGCATCCACGGCCATGACATCGACAATTGCCGAACCTTCAAGAGCATCATCCAAGACATGATCAACAAGGGGGATCTTATTTTAGATAACCCGAATTCCCTACCAAATCAAAACATTGACATCTTCAAACAACCATTTCCAAACCATCCACCTACTCAAAACAACATCCAAACCACGACTAATGACTCTCATGACCATAATATTCACACAATCAACACTATATTGCCTCTTGTCCCTGACCAACCTCCTCCCTCACAAGATGATGAACTTTCTTCTCCTATTAGTCCTCCATCTACCTCTCTCATACTAGAGGACACATCGACCATGCATATGCCATTAGCCTTACCTTCATTCGAAGACCTTACCTTGCCTATTCCTCAAGCACAAGCAAAAGGCACGATCATCCCTGCCTTCTCTCTTGAGGAGCCGCACTCTCCTATTTCTTCTCCACCAAGAGAAGACCCAGTCTCTCCACCCATTTTGACCAAAGAAGACCCAGTCACGGTTTCCTCTTGCCTTTTGCCTGAGATTGTTACATCTCACTCACCTCCGTCCACATCTAAGCCCAAACCCGCACAAGCACCCACCTTACCAAAAGAGATTGAACCTCTTGGTGTTCGCCCCACATCTAACCTTGCCTCTTGCAATAATGGCCCTCAAACCATATCAAAGAAGGCCACTAGACCACACCAGAGGACTCCTCCCCCACCTTCTTCATTACCTTCAATTTTGGGCCCACATCCATCCACTTTAATAGGAGTTCTTCCTACTCCCATACTTCACAGAGGCAAGTTGCCTCCATTACTCCCTCAACCTCTTAGACATATATCTCTTCCAAACCATCGACCTATGCCTCTTACGCATCCCAAACCAAAGTCATCAATCCCCACTGCGACAAAACATCTAGACCCATTAGCCGGTTCTTATGCTTTGCTATTACGAAAATTGTTGCAGTCCTCTCGCATCTATCTCCTGCCTCTTAAACCATATCAATCTCTCAGACCAAAACCGCCCTGGTTTGATGACACTTGCATTTGTGTGTATCATCACATGCTTGGACATGACACTAAGCATTGTTGTGCCCTCAAGGTTGTTGTTCACCAATGTCTGGGAAATGACACCCTTCTTCTCGACCACGTTATCAGCAAACCTTCAACACCACCCCACTCATCAACTCTCGCATCAAGGCCATCTTGGTTCGACAACTCTAAATTTTGTCATTATCATCACACTCTGGGACATGACACTGAGCATTGTTGCACTCTCAAAGCTGTCATTCATCAACAACAGAGAAAGGATACCCTTCTCATCAAGGATCCTCTTTACCACCTCTTTGACAAATTATCAACACTGACCCATGCCTCTCAAACCTCATCACCTAAATTGGGATCTCCACGCCAGACTATGATCCCTTTGCCACCTTTGACCCCATTATTCGACATCAACATAGTCCATTTAGCCACCAAGCCTCAACCAACCTTGACCAATTTATCCAACATTCTCCCTAAGCGACTGGGGGAATCCAACCTTATCATGACCCCGACCAAACAGTCAACCAAACATTTGACTAAGTCTCGATTAACCATCAATCAACCTTCTTATCATGACCTTGACCAGCATCAACCAAACCTTGACCAAACTTCAATTATCAAACATCAACCAACCAAACACCTATCATATCTTCAAGCTGTCATCAATCACCTGACCAATTTAGAAAGAGGCAAATGGGGCACCTTTGCTCCTAATTGACTCGAACCTTAACGCACTAGCATGGTCTAGGGACTTATCAAAACTTGAGCCCTTTTATGCCTTACGTCCATGACCATTCTACTGTTAGTCGAGTACTCATCCACTTGACATTTAACTTGAGCTCATCCCTTGAGCAATCCTTGTCCTTTTAATCCTTAATCCATTCCACCCTTTTTCCCTTCACAAAATCCTCTACAACCCTTTTATGATGTACGGGTGCTTCGTCCTAATAAAAGGGAGCCCTTGACCTTCTATAAGTCTTGTCCATGACTCAATATTCTGTCAAAAATAAATCAAGATGTCAAAATATCCAAGGTCACAAAACCAAATCAAAAAGCAGACTGCTCCCTCAAAGGACAACTATAATATTATTGCTGTAGCTAATAGACTGCTCCCTCGAAGGATAACTATTCAAAAGCCCTTAAATTTGTAAAGCAAAGTATAGACCACTCCCTCGAAGGATGGCTATGATTAAATCTTGCTACAAACAACACTTTCTTATGAGCTTCCCACATCGATCAACTTCATAAATGACCACCAAACAAATGACATCTTTATGTGGACTTCCCGCATTGATCAGTCTGCTCTTAAAAAAAAAAAAAGGGTCATGGACTTGACTTGTAGTTGTCTCAGGGTCTCCTATAAAAAGGGGCAAAGTTCTCCATACTCTAAAATGGGTTACCCTTTCCTCCTATCATATCACCTACTCAAGGGACTTCGAGCTCACTTTAATGTCAAAGTGATTCGATTAGTGCTCTAACATAACTACGGTCAATGATGCAATGCATAAATGGGACTCTTGGTTCTAACAACCCCTATCTATGCTATCATTTTGGTCCTTGTCAATGAAAGGGCACTTATGCCTTTTACTTTCTGCCTACACTTTGGTCACATTCAACCACATCATTTGTCAAGATGATTCAATCTGACTCTTTTCAAACCACTCACATAGCCTAATCATTATGGTTTCCATTGACATCAATACACATGGAAACTATCAACCACACAATTTATGTCAAGCATAAACCATTACTTGCTAAAGCATAAATAGACCTCAAGTCATTTTTAGCATACATCCATCACGAATATGGAAAATTGCTAAGAATGAAGAATCCCGACTAATTTTACAGAATACACCATTTGGAAAAGGCTATAACATCATATTCTCCTCACCTTGACCTCGACCAAGACCAATTTCATCCCTTTGACCCTTCCTCCCTTCTAGGGAGAACTACATTGGCCTGAGGCCCTTTCCACAGGGGCTATGTAGGCAGCACTTAGATCACATAACGTCTTCTGAGGTTAGCTCGGCCGCATCCTTTCATCCCTTCATCCACCTCGACCAATGACCATGGAGATCATGCCTATCTCTTCTGACTTTGACCACTTCTAGGACAATGTTGCCTTGGTTGTTTTTGCATGCATGCTACCTCATGACTGGTTAGCGAAATTGTGCACAAACTATTTTTTTTGGCCCCTCACAAGTATCAGATTGCAAGCCTATTGATTTGCACTACTTGTGACTTTTTCATGTTTCTAGGAGCACTTCCTGAGCCTGGGATACTTGGAACATGATGACCCATTAGATCTTTAGCTTCAATTGAATAACCCAATCAATAGACGACTAAATGCTGGGGCCCGATTATTTCAATTTTGGCACTCTTTGACCCTCAACCTGTGACACTTTGCCCTGACCATCTCATGAAGTGGTGTACGTGCAATCACAAATTTTGCAGTGACTTCACTCTAACTTCACCCTTTTCATCCACTCTCTATAAAATCAGCACCCGATACCAGGTTCCCTTCTCTCGACTCCTGCTTTGAGGGGGCATACCTCATCCATAATCGGGGCAACCAACCCTCACCTATTTTTGTCTTGCAGTTCACTTGAACAACCAACAAGACAAAATCAACCTTATCCCATACCTGGGGCAACCGACTCCTATTTTTGTCTTACAGTTCATTTAGAGCAACCAACAAGACAAAAGGGGCAAATGTAGACACCTAAATAGTGTCTAACCCTTGGTCACTTTCCCCCTTGGTCCATTCCTAACCCATTTCTAAAACATGCAATTACTAATTTAAAATAATAAACTTATTTTGAATTAACCCCCCCTCCTTGGACACATCACCCATGACACCTCTCCTAGGACACCTCACCTTGGACCATTTCCCACCTTATGACTCACCCAAGACCTATTCTTACTCCTCTCTAACCACCTAACCAACTCTCATGCGTATTTATCTTAACCTTCGACAATCTCCAATCGATTATGCACTTGGCAGATGTAGAATGGGCTTCTTAGCCCTTTTACGCGTTCTGTACCCACCGACATCGGTCAAGTGTAGGCCGATGCCGGCGGGATCACTGACGTCAGTTTACTTAAACCAACATCTAACCTCTTTCTTGGCTAATCACAATTTCTGGGTAATCATGAATCACAAAAATGACAAAATCACGCATCTAATCACGAATCCTTCGACCATCCGCCAATCGGATAATCTCTCAGCCAAGCCTCTCACTCTCTCCCTCAAGTGCAGTAACATGTATTCTGCATCAGGTTTTTGCAACATCAAGCACAACAGGGACTCAACATCAAGGTTCTACGTCAACAACAGGTACGACATCAACAACACTCTTCCAGCAGGCACAGGTATGTATACTGGCTGTGTTTTCATTGTCTTTTGAGTTATAGCTTTCAGGTAATATCTCCCCCCTTCAACACTTCTATCTCCCTAGACCAGACTAGACCTGAATCTCATCTCCCTATTGCCTCTATCCTCTGTTGGACCATATACTCTGCCCATTCAACTAGACTCTCAGACCCGTCTACAGACCATTCTGCACAACCAGACCCTATCCACAGACCAAAGCCCTGACCAGACCCCGTCCAAGCCTACTACCCTGACCGACGCCGGTCGCTTCCCCCACCCATGTCGGCATACTAACTGACATCGGCACCTTGATCAATTGACGCCGGTAGGACAACCGACGTCGGCAATTGTGACCAGGCCGACAACATCTTTCAGGTAAGCCTTTGCTTCCCTTTTGCTTTTCAGTCTTTTATCATTACTTTGACATTCTGTCTTTTATCAGACACTTCTTTCTATTGACTAGTGGGTTGATATCCCTTAAGGAAGTCTTCATACTTTTGGGATCAAGCTTTCACTTGGCAACCCACCATCTATCCATCTAACGCCTTCTTTTGTCCAAGTCTCTTTTCTTTGTAGGTGTCGTTCCTCCACAGCCAAAGAGGAGTCCTCACAGCGTCTGGATTACGGTGCGCAGACTACATCCAGGTACATACAAGCCTTGACCATATCTCTTAGTTTCTTAATTCTTCTTTGAATATAGAAAGTGAAATTTGAATAGAAACACATCTCACCAAGTAATCATGCTCATACCTTCTTACAAGGTCTTTTTATGCCATGACTAGGCTCAAGTTACTCAATGATCTGTACCTTCATGAAACCATAAAGCATTAGTTGCCTTAAAATTATCTCTTTTGACTTCAAATTTTATTTCATGCCAACATAATTTAGTGATAAAACTCCATAAATTACCTTTTTCACATCAAAACACTACCAATTAGGCACACTCTCTCAATGACATCAACCTCATGCAATATGTACCATTGACATCAATGATAATACTCAACATCTCTAGACTATCAGATTGATTATGTTGACATAATAATTTCAATTATTTTTAATTATTTAGTTTATGTAAACTTAATTGACTAGCTAGACTTTGTTTTAACATTCTAGTTTTTAGGTTCAAACTCTCATCTGGATAACATAGATTAAAAACAATAATTCAATAGATATAATACATTTCTAAAATCAATAAAAAACAAATTCATCAAACCAAATATAGGTTTATTCTAACCAACCTAGTTATTTATTTTTTCTCAATTTTAGTAAAAATTTAGTTTTATTTTCCCATTTTTTTATTTCTATAAAAATTTTTACCTTATAGTAAACATAGTTGACTAGCTTGACTTAGTTTTGCATCTTCTTCTTTCCCAAATTTTTTTGTCAACTTGATTAACTATGTTTCTATAGATTGCCTTACTATAGATAGAGTTGAATAAATTGACTATATTCTATATTATTTGCATATTAGGTAAATCTATTTGACATAATACTATGTATTCTTCAAAAACTGGAAATTAACTCACATTAGTAGTAATTAATTCACTTTTCATTTATTCATTTGCTTGCTTAGAGTAGTGCACATATAATAACTAGGAAGGTTAATTTACTAGATTATACAATTTATTATTTCACACATTACCAAATCACAAAATATCAAATAATAATTCAAATAGTTATACCTAAGTCTACCAACTTGGATTTCATCACCAAGGGGTAAGCCAGCTTAGTTTTTAGGCCAAGTATAAATTCATACTTTATGGTATGTATTGGAAAATCACCCAATACCTTTATCACTATGGGATTGTGAAGTGAGGGGGTAGGCACCAATACCAAGCTAGTACCCTCACTAATATAGATCCCTTTTAGCCTTAACACACCTAAAAAAAGATTTAAATTACCTCTTTTTAGTTTTAAAACATAAAGGAATGTTCACTTATTAGATTAACATTTACATTTCAGTATTGTTGCTAGTTATGTTCAAATTATATTTTGTATTTCAAAATTTGTATTATCCAACATTGGTACAAGGTTTATGTTGTGTTATAGATATATTGACTTAATCAACCTAATTGCCTATGTTTTTAGCTTATTTTCCTAAAAAAATGATACTCAAACATCCAATTTTATAACATTCCAATTTTTCCTACCTACAAAACATAGTCAACTCAGTTTATTATAGGCTACTCTATTTTATTTCCTATAGAACACAATTAACTTATTTAAATCTATTTGATTCCCACTATTTAGTTTGGATTCTTCTCAAACATAATAAATTCATTCAACTCGATCTCTTACAAACTAGTCTATCTGACTTCCCACATAACATAGTCAACCTATTCAACTCTATTTCCTACTAGTTGTTCTATTTACCTTCTTACAAAACATAATTGACCCATTCAACCTAGTATAATAACCAAATTTTCCTCATTTTTAATAAGTTTTTAGAATCTCAATTTCATCATGAAACATTTATATGATAATGCCATAAATTAAAATCACACTAACATGATGAACTCTTACAATCCTAAAAAAACATACTAAGCCAACTTTTTTGGTAACAAACCTGGATCAAAGTAACATCCATGTCACCACTAGAACTACCCACTGTAGGAATCCTCCCTATTTTATGCCACTTAATCCCTTATTTACATAAATGGTATAAGATGAAAATGATCTTGAATACACATCTAAAATGATTCTTTTCATCAATGAAAATACTCAACATAGAGGTATCCTTTAGTCATATATAACATTATGATGGGACCCCATTTTGGAGATCCACATTCATCTTCACCTAGCTTTTACATAGGATTTTGGAAAAGTAAATGAATTATTTCCTCCACACCTTTAACCTCAATAATATCTCCTAATAATATGACATCATCTTCCATGTCATTTTTCACCTCCATTCCAAGTATTTCTACTAACATGATTGGTGTATATTTTAGTGGGCCTACCAAACCTCCACAGGAATACCCAATTTAATTTAATCCATAATGAATCTAATAAACTTAGTATTTATCATGATAATAATGCTTCCCATGACATTAACACTTCTCATGTCGCCACTGCATCCTATACTACTACTACATCCCAACTTCTTAACACCTCACAACATACTAATGCATCTAAAGTTGCTTTTAATAATCAAATATTATTAAAAACTCTCAACAAAATGGCTATTTTTCAAACCAATAATGCCAATAAAATTAATCAGATGTAAAACCACTTATTTCAACTTCAAAATCAACCTTAAAATACTCAATAGGGAGTGCCAAATACTTATTCCCCCCATCTCCCCTTAGGGATGCACATAATAATCTTATAATTCAACCCCCACTTATTAATAAAACTATTGAACATTTACAAAACAAACCTCTTATACCTCAAATTGTAAACATTGACAAAGGAAGTATAATTCCCACTATCACTTATAAAATATCTATGGATCCTACCTATCAACTAAAAACTTATAGAATATTGTACAAAGATTAGATCAAACTCAACACATTAAATGCGACTAAACTCCTAGATAAGACCCTCTCTAGAGATGCTCTAGATGGGTTTAGCCAACTTATAACCCACTCCATATATAATTTAGAAGACTTGGTAAATATATTTGTTCAATAATTCCAAACTAATGACCTTACTAAAAATAATTTAGCCCATTTTATCAACTATAAATAATCATAATATGAAATAAAATAAGTTTTCATTAAACAATGGAAAGCCTTATCTAATAAATTCAAGCATAATATTGTAGATGAGAACCTCTTCCACTTATTCACTAATTATCTTCTTCCTAAGTAAAAATATCTTGGGCAGAGACCACTGACTAAGCTAAACACCAATATTTCATTATACATCAATTGGACTCTTCCCATCCTCCAATGGGAACTCACATGCCTGTAAAAGCTAAAAACTGACATGAAAAAAACTATGGTGTTATAGATACTTATGATTCTATACACACCATCCAAGCCATTGCTCTAAACACTATAATAGATCATGATCCTTGATTTCCATCTAATAACAATTCTCATCCTAGTTTTTCATTACCTCAACAATATAATACAAATTCACACAAACATGTTTACTTAGAATAAATTTAAAGGAATCTTCCATGACCCTCACCATGAGACTTTGACCCTACACATCCTATGAAACACTGGTATGATCCTAATTTTTTTATTGGTTTCTTGCAAGTTAGGGTCATTCTCATGAAACTTATCACCAATTGAGAAATATCACTATGGACTTTCTCTTGGACCCAAATTTTAGCATGAATCAGTTATATATAAATTTTAACAAGCAAATGAAATAACACTTAAGGCTCATAAAACCAAAAATAAAATTGAATCCTTAAATCAAGCCAATATTCATCTAGCTATCTATAAATATCCTCTTCATAACCATCAAGATAACACTAATCAACCTACCCCTACTACCAATAAAATCAATAGTATCATACATCCTAGCACCAATGATGATAATGTGGTCAATAAGAACAATATGAGGAGATTAGTTTATTATATTAAATAATACCCAACCTCTAAACATATAAATTCTTTGACATTTTGCATTGTTCAATATACTTACCTATCACATCTCAAAGTACTGGGGCATGTATAACCATTAAACACATAATTATCTCCTCCAATAATACAAATTGACCATACTTCTCATACAATAAATACAATTTCTACGATTCCTCCAACTAAAATACCTCTAGTATATATCCCTCAAACTTGACATAAACTCTCTTCCACTCAAACACAAGAAACACTTATAGAAATAACTACATCACCAAATATAGATCAACCCAATTTAACAAAACTTAAACTAATTCTATATTATCATCAAAATTTTTAATGCACATCCAACCCCCATCAATGGATTTATCACAACATTATGGTACTTTATCCAGTAATCCTCTAATGGGTTATGATGAATAATAAAGTGGAAATTTCCCATATTCCCTCTAAATTTCCTTTTTTATAACTTATATGAACTTCCCCCCATCATTGCAATAAACTAATACAAGTAATATTTTAAATTAATATCCCTAATCCTCCACCCATGGTGAAAGAATATAAATTTTCTAGATCAGAAGATAACATTCTCCAATGTTTTGAAGAGATGTCTATCCACATTGAAGAAATGATAGACACTTCTCTTTCACTCAAATTTCCCATCTCTTCCATGATTCTTGATGAGATATTAATTCATGCAAATTAACCCCTCTCTTCATTATCATTCAAATAGGATATATCCAAGTCAAACATGTTTTAATCAATGAAGGATCATGCACTTGTGTTGACTCTATTTATTTTATTAAAAAACTTGGATATTCTGAATGTAATCTTAAATCCACACAAAGTACATGTCAAGGATATGACATAAGACAAATGCCTACTCATTTTTGTGTTTGGCTTCCCATCAATGTTCATCATATCACTATTCATGTGAAACATATGATATTTATCTTTCCAATTTAATATAATATATTACTCAGTTAACCTTGGACACATCACATGAGAGCTGTTACCTCATCCACATGCCAATGTGTTAAATTTCCCCATAATGGTGATATCTATAAGATTAAAGGAAATATTAACCCTTGTATTCTTGAACAATTATAAGAAAAATGTGTTTTAAAAATACCTACCCTTGAACCTTTACCCAAAATTCCATTCCATGAATCACAACATTTTAATTATTGCATCAACTCTACTTAAGGTAATCATGGTCATCCTAAACTAATAATAAAAATTATTCCTAACCTTATAGACTTTAATGATGATGAACTAGATGAGATAAGCTTAAATATCAAAACTTTCAATCTCTCTCCTAACATCATTACTCAATTACCTCCTTCTCTTTGACATCACTCCTATAAAAAAACTTCAAATGAAATACAAGTTACCCTAACTAAAACTATACATTCTATTCACCATGCTTCTTTGTCTAATAAAATATATAAGACATGTACTATTGACTATATACACCTAATTATGATGATGGATACTCTCTATATAACCCATATTTATCTATATTTATTTAAGCTAAAAATGTAGAAGTGTTTAGATATTGGTCTTCTTTTTTTCAATCTCTTAGTTTTCTTTTTATCATTCCTTCTCTTATAATACCTGACATTAGTTTTACTTCTATTTTTCATAGGTTAGATATGTAACACAAACTTGATACACCTCCATTCACTATTTAACCTCTAAGGAGTATTATAATGGACCATGTTATGAAAATATCTTACCATTTTGTTATATTTCATGATCCTTGTAGTTTGTTACATCTTGAGATGTTGGCCACTATGGTTTGACCCATTATAAAACTAGTCATGCATATAGACGAGCCTAGTTTGGATCCTACTTCAGCTTCTTCCTTTCTTAGTGGTGGCCTTATTCCATTTCCTAAATGTGATCATATACTATAAAAATGGGTATATGATCCCTATTATGATATACAAAGAGTTGTGGGTCATTGGACTAGGATTACCATTTACATCAGAAGTAACAAGCATCTTCCTCTACCACTTCAACTAGTAAACCTTCACCATCTAATAATAAAATCATTTATCTCTTCCAAGGTACACATAACCATTCTTATAATAAATTACAATAGCTTAGGTAATACATTGATACACTATATCCATCCATACCATATCCTAAAGTCAAAACTATACGACCTCCTAAGCTACTTCTAGAGTATATCCCTATATATGGGGAAGTATATTTCATTTGGAATTAGTGCACTACACATCATACTAATATATTTCAAGTAATTTAGTATCATATTTAAGATCTTGTATGGGCTACACCTTCACCATCTCATCCTCCCTCTCTATTTCATTTATGGGAAAAGGCTTCTCCTTCCCTACCGCCTACATCTCATAGATTTTAGGACACTATTTGCATTTCTAACATTGAGTATCCCACAAAATAGGTTCCTCATAAGAATCATAATTATTCTACCACACCTACATTTTCTATATAGATGATGTAAAAGGAAGTCTTCTCATGATTTTTGGTAAAGATTGATTAGAATCTAATTAATGTCAGAATTCAATTACATTAAAATGGATCAGATGTGATGAATGATATTTGTAGTGATATTTATTAGTATATATGAACACATTATGGTGTTCTATCACATTATTTATCACACTATTACATGATTTGGCCTTGATTTATGATTATTTATATATTGAATATGTTGATTTTAATTTTCACTGGGTCTCATTTATCTACATATTTATTCTATGATCTCTTACATATTATTTTTATAATTTTTACTAATTTATATTAATGGCTTATAATTATTTTCACATGGATTTATTTTTCTCTCTTTATTATTTTATGTTTGCTTGTTATCTTCAATTCAAACAAAGATATTTATTATTGTGACTTGATTATTAAACCCACATCTACATAATATCCTATCTCTAACATATAATCAATTAATAAGAATAATTATCATTATATAATTATATACGTAGATATATTTTGGTCTCCATATATTCCCTTTATTTTCCTTCTCATATTAAGCACACATATGTTTTAGTAATTTGATATCATACACCAGCTTAAAGGAAAGCCAAATTTTTTAGTCAAATCATCTCTCTAGATATTTTACTTCCTATGACCAAAGCCCAAATCTCATTTATTTGTGTCACAATTCATGTTTGGTTATTCATAAAATCCATAAAAATTCAAAATCCAAATGATTTTAAACAAAAGGTGATGATCAAAAGGAAAAAATCAAAATACAAAAGTTAAAATCATAACAAAATATGTGACTCATAACACTTATCCTATCCCTAATTGAATTGAAAACTCTATAATTTCCTCATACTATAGTCAAGGTCCATTGAGGTGTGGTAGGCTAGTAAATTTGGATAAGATAATTCAACATTATCTATAGTTCTACCTAATTTCTCACACAAGCACCCAATCTTATTAGTAGACCAACAACTTTGTAAGGTGTCCTAAGGAATGGGGAACACGTTGTGGTAAGGTTGGTCCATTTTAATTTTCTTATATATATATATATATATATATATATATATATATATATATATATATATATATATATATATATATATATATATATATATATATATATATATATATATATATATATAATGTTTATGACTTGATTTTAGTAATCCAATTATTTGACCATAAATTTTTGTGTCTATTTTGAAAAAAATATCTTTTACATTTGAGGGTCACTAAATTATTAGTTTATTCATATATTCTTAGTATGCCTCAAGTCTACTAAGGATTCATTATAAACACTTATGTCTTACTTATTCCATTCCCTTAACTCAATAAAACAATCCCACTATTCATCCTTGATGAATATGTTTTTTTAATTGATCACAATCCTAGAGTTATTCCATTTTTGAGTTGTAGTATAAGACCTTATATAGGATTAGACATTCTTCAAAAAATTATCTTTTTTCCCTAATAATCACATTCCTTATTCCACCTCAGTGGTGTTCTCTTTGTGAGATGTAATATAATACCATGGATAGGATGAGGAATTCTTCACAAAATATTCCTAAAAACTTCTATAGAATTAGTCACATAAATAATTATCAAATTTTGATTGTTAAGTTTATTCTTCATATAACATGTTTTCCATTTTATTAAAAAAAATCATACTTCCCATCTTGACATAGTATGATTTATCTTGTTTTGATTTTGTGTGCTTACTTTGAAAACATTTGACATAACATGTTGGGGATCAACCAACAATTTGATTACACTTATGAAAGAAATAAACCACGAAATTAAATCAGATAGATAAGTAACTAGAATGATAAATAGCAAAGAACAAGAGATACAAGAAACTACCCTGAAAACTTGTATTAAACTCTTTACAGAAGGAATACAATTGAAGAAACTTCTTTCTTCCACACCTCACTCAGATGTACAAGATCTCTCTCTAGATCTCTTTCCCTCAAGAGCTCTCTCTCTCAAGTACAATCAACTCCAACAACTTAGATTGATTCACCTATACAATTCTGTACTATTCTTTCAACATTCACAATGTTCTACTACAATAAGCTAAGAAGATCTTTCCTACATATAGAATTAGGAAACTTGAGCATGCACTTACAACCAAAAGTTAAGCCTCTTAAACAAGGGCTCTAAAAATAGTATTGATAATAATAGAGACATGGACTTAAGACTACAACTTAATCTCATCATGCAAACACTCGGTTCTATCCTCGGAAATAGCTCTCTGGACGCACAGGTAACTGACGCCGGTTCCTACCTGCTTGCACCTGACCGACGCCGGCCGATTCTTGCTGATGCCAGCATCTCTTCAACTGCTCATGACTAATGTCGATCACTCCTGATCGACGCCGGTGACTATGTAAACTTGCAACTTTGGTAGTGCGCTCCTTGGTGAAGCTTTTAGGATCCACACCTTAACAATCTCCCACTTGGAGATAAATAGCTGCACCAGTGCCTGTACAACAACATCTTGTAGCTCCTCCATCTTCAACTCAATCATGAAGACCAACAGAAGTTGAATGAAGATTCAACTTCTCCTTTGTAACCAGCTTGGTTAACATATCAGCAGGATTCCTATCTATATGGATCTTCTCTAGCTTCAACTCACCATCCTCCAATACTTGTCTTATGAAGTGGTACCTAAGCTGTATATGCTTGGTTCTTGAATGAAAGGCCGAATTCTTAGCCAAATGAATGGCACTCTGACTATCACTATATAGTCTGCAACTCTCTTGCTCCCTTCCAAGCTCTTCCATGAACCGTGTCATCCATATCATCTCTTTGCTAGCCTCTGTGGCTGCAATATACTCTACTTCTGTAGTTGACAAGGCAACAACCATCTACAACTTTGATATCCAGCTAACCACCATTCCACCTACAGTGAAAACATATCCTATGGTGCTCCTCCTGCCATCCAAATCACCTACCATATCTAAATCTACATAGCCATGTAGAGAAGTATCTGAACCTCCATAGCACAAATGCCTACTGCTGGTTCCTCTCAGATATCTAAGGATCCACTAAAATTCTTTCCAGTGTTCCTTTCCTAGATTGGCCATATACTTACTTACAACTCCCACTGCTTGGGTAATATCTGGTCTAATACACACCATTGCATACATTAAACTCCCTACTGTAGAAGAATATGTAACTTTACTCATGTACTCTACCTCATCATATTAATTAGGACATTGTTATTTACTCAAATTAAAATGTCCAGCCAAAGGTGTGCTTACCGGTTTAGCATCCTGCATATTGAACTATTTCAACACCTTATTCACATAATCTTCTTGAGACAAAATAAACCTGTGATTTTTCCTGTCTCTCTTAATGCTCATGCCAAGGATTTTCTTTGCTGCTCCCAAATCCTTCATAGCAAATATTTGAGCTAATTTCACCTTAAGCTCAGAGATATCTTGCATGTGTGATCTTGCAACTAGCATATCATCTACATACAACAATAGAATAATATATCTACCATTATCCAATCTCTTAAAATACACACAATGGTCAGATTGACACCTACTATAGCCATGCTCAGTCATAAACCTGTCAAATCTCAAATACCACTGTCTAGGAGCTTGCTTGAGGCCATACAAGCTTTTCTTCAATCTGCACACTAACTTCTCCTTACCTTTGACCTCAAATCCTTCTGGCTATTCCATATATATGTCCTCATCCAAATCTCCATGAAGAAATGTTGTCTTAACATCTAGCTGCTCAAGATGAAAATCCTCAATAGCAACCAAAGACAATACAACCCGTATAGAAGTCATTTTAACAACAGGAGAAAAAATCTCACCAAAATCAATACCTGGATTTTGTGCAAATCCTTTCACTACCAACTTGGCCTTATATCTCATCTATCCATTCTCACCTTCCTTCAACCTGTAGGTCCATTTGTTCTTCAGTGTCCTCTTACTAGATGGCAACTCAACCAAATCCCATGTTTGGTTCTCTTTTAAGGACTCCATTTCCTCAACCATGCCACGCTCCCACTGACTCTTGGACTCCACCTATAATGCTTCTTCAAAACTCTCTGGTTCTCCACCATCACTTAACAATAAATCGAATAATGAAGGAGAATATCTAATTGGAGGCTTACTTACCCTTTTTGACCTCCTGATGGGCATCTGAGACTCATTCACAACATGCTGTCCACCCAAATTCTCTGACAGTGACCGACCTTGGTCACCTCCAGACCTATTACTGGCTGATGCCGGTTCTTCCTGACTGACGTCGGTGCTTGTCATGCCAACGTCGGTCCCTGTATTATCAACATTGGTTTCTATCCTGCCGACGTTGGTTCCTTTATTGCCGACATCGGTCTCTATGTTTTCCTGCAAGTGATTATTTCTTTTTCTCGTGAGCTCATTTTAGACCGTCACCTCATCCAATTCTCCATTGCTCTACCCAGATTGATTCAACTTCTTCAGCTGATCACTATACATCACTTTTTCATTGAAAACAACATCACGGCTCCTAATTACCTTGTTAGTTCCTAGATTCCAAAATCTAAAACCAAAATCATCTGAGCCATAGCCAATAAATGTGCACCTCATAGACTTAGCATCCAGCTTCTTTCTATTTTCCTTATCAACATGCACAAAGGTTTCACAACCAAAAATTTTGAGATATGAGAGATCTACCTTTTTACCTATCCATGCCTCTTCTCGAATTCCACCATCCAGAGCTGTAGAGGGTCCTCTATTAATCAGGTACACTGCAGTGTCAACAGCTTCTGCCCAAAACTCTAAGGGCAAACTAGCATGCAATCTCATACACCTTACACGCTCCATTATTGTTCTGTTCATCCTTTCAGCAATTCCATTCTACTAAGGTGTCCTTAGAACCATCCTTTGCCTACGGATTCCATGCATATAACAATAATCTCTGAACTTATAGCTGTAGAACTCACCACCATTGTCAGATCTCAGGCACTTCAATCTTCTGCCTATTTCATTCTCAACCATAGCTTTCCAAATCTTAAAAGTCTCAAATACATCAGATTTCTTCTTAATACAATAGATCCATACCTTTCTTATAGCATCATCTATGAACAAAACATAGTACTGTGATCCTCCAATAGAAGCAAC
Source organism: Torreya grandis (assembly GCA_037957365.1). Classification (NCBI taxonomy): domain Eukaryota; kingdom Viridiplantae; phylum Streptophyta; class Pinopsida; order Cupressales; family Taxaceae; genus Torreya; species Torreya grandis. Next base: position 1,581,195 of record JARHVA010004287.1, on the reverse strand, counting down.
TTGAGCCGGTCCCCACATGTCTGTGTGAACAAGCTGCAACTTATGCCTCTTCTTTGTTGACCCAGTCTTAAGAAAACTCACTCTCTTCTATTTTCCAAACACACAATGCTCACAAAATTCTAGATCTATGTTTTTCAAATCTGAAAGCTTACCTCTAGACTTAAGAATTGACATCCCCTTCTCACTCATGTGGCCAAGCCTTGAGTGCCACAATTTAGCATCCACATCTAAAGTAGATAATACAGAAGGAGAAATATTAGTAACACAATTACATAAATAGAGAGTACCAACTCTCTTACCTCTGGCCATAACAAGTGCACCCTTGATCACCTTCCAAGATTTAGCTGCGAGAGTTACTCTACAACCCTCATCCCCTAACTTTCCTACATAAATCAAATTCCTCTTCAAGCTAGGAACATGCATAACATCTCTCAACACCCATGTGTTGCCATTCTGCATTTTCAACTGCACTTTACCTTTGCCAATAATTTTACAAGGCTCATCATCCCCTAAGTACACTATTCCAAAATCTCCATGGATATAGTCACTAAAATATTCTCTATTAGGGGTAGCATGAAAAGATGCACCAGAATCTAATACCCAAGATTCTGTATTATTATGCAAAGAGAATATTAAAGCATCTTGTGCAATACCTGCAATCTTTGCTTATTCTTTTCCTTCGTGCTGATTGTCCTCCTTAGGCTTTGACCAACAATCTCTGCTTATGTGCCCCATCTTTCCACAATTCCAACATTGTGGCCTCCTGCCATTTCTGGATTTGGATCTACCTCTCACCTTAGACTTAGATCTTGATCTCCTCTTGCTCCTCTCTTTTTGCCTTCCCCTGCTCTCAAAACTTAAAGCATTCCCTGATGTTTCCTCTATGCTTTTCCTGCAAATTTCCTCATTCAAAATAACACTAACAACATCCTCTACTTTTAAAATATTTGAGGCAGTTGTAGTATTAGAAACTGCCATTACCAAGCTATGTCAGCTTTTAGTCAAAGAACATAATATTAAAAGAGATTTAATTTCATCATCAAACACAATATTGACTAAACTTAATTGATTAACAATTCCACAGAAATCATTCAGGTGATTAGATACAGATCCACCTTCCTGCATATGCAAATTAAATAACTACTTCATAAGATATACCTTATTAGAAGCTGAGGGTTTTTCATACAAATTTGCT
>JARHVA010004287.1:1557500-1575000 GCA_037957365.1 Torreya grandis | reverse complement strand
AGGGCCAATTCCACGACATGGTTTTCTCTTAATATCTAATTTTTCACAACTAGCTTACTTTAAAAAAAACACCAAAAATTTGAATTCAATGCATCACTTACCCGAGTTGTAACCACTACCACTTCTAGGTATCCTCCAACTCACACTTGTTGTATCCTCACCATCATCTCTCTCTAGGATTATCTAGGTCTATCAAAGATTTATTTTCTTAATATAACATGATTATAAATGAATCAATATTTTTCACCCTATTTTATATTACCATTCAAAATTATTTACAAATTAATTATTTACCACTAAATTCCAAATTTTGATCATAACATTTTTTGTACTATCTCTTTTTCCAAACCATAAGATGTTCTAGAATCCTAACCTCATAGAGATTTTTTCTACATATTATGTGTTTTTGTAAAAAAAAACAAATTTTACCTTATTTTTTAGGCTTGCCTAATGTTCCTTACATTGGACACCACTCCATTTTTGTCACATCATTTCTACTCTATGGCACAAAGGTAATTAAAGGTATGTATTTTTCAATTCTTTCCTTTCAATTATCTTATTTTATTTATACTACAATTTATTTAAGATCAACATTATTTAATTTTTATGTTCTTTTCCTAAAGCACCATCCCTTGTTAAAACTATGTGACATAGGATGAGATTTGAGTGGGGAATATGTATACATAATATTTTAAAACTTTATCAATTAACGATTCTTTCACTCTTGTGGGAACCCATCAAAACTCGACCTTTATAAGTGCATGTCTTAAAGGGTCCACTAGGAAAGGGGTGGGAAGACCTTTGGTACTTCACAGGATTATTATTCCCTATATCATTACCTAAAACTAATACAAACCCCTATTATACATTTACCTAAGATTTAACACCTCCATTACATGCTTCTCTAAATAAATCACTACCTCAAATGTCCCCTACCTAAGACAAAACCCATTTTTACCACTTTAACACATGTAGTTGAATGGGTTGACCTAGTTATGGAAATAGTGCATGTTATGGGACTAAGTCAGCCTAAGCTAACTTAGTTCATGACCTAATGACTCTATTTTATAAATAATTAGGTCAAATGGGATAACTATATTGGCTAAAGTTTTAGAAGTGATTAGTGTTAAATTAGGCTATATATACACATCTTTCACCCCATTTCCAATATATAGAATCATTCATTTGTTCTTCTTTATCTATTTTTCTACTATTCTACTTGAGGAGTCATTGCTTTGGGTTTAATGCTTCTTGGAGGACAAATTTTCCTTTATGAAGGATTAATATTCACTAGGATATCCTTCAATATACTATAGTCCATTTTTCATCTTTAGTTTCTTCAAAAATATATAAAAACCTCTTACAAAGAACCATTGGCTAAGGGAGAGATTAAGGGTTGACAGGTTCCTCTTCAAGGTAAGTATTCCTAACTAATACTCTTATATTTTAGTAGATATATTTTAATGTATAATGGATAATGAATTTATTGTTTCTCCTTGATTAGGATAACCTATACATTGACTTGAGTAACATTTTACTTTGAATGTTTATTATTTATGTTTATCCCCCATTTATGCCACAAGCTTTAGTGAGCACTAGATTAGATCGACATTACTTTATTATTTTATTAATTATCAAAACCTATCTAGGGTTATTGTGTGGTGTTGCTTGACTAGAGGATTTGTAACCCTTTCTAGCCATATTGTATTATAATAGATCCCTTAGGTTGGTTTAGCAGATTTATACTAGTCATGACCCTAATTATTTGAGTATTTCTAGCAATATAGTTAGATGATTTATCTTTTGAGTTAGGAATGATTTGTAGATCAACTTCACTTTCACTTGTATACGATAAGCCTATATATGTCTATAAGACCCACCCATATGTTCACATGATATAAATTATTAATTATTCTTTATGTATATCATGATGCATATAATTATTTTATTTTTGAGATGAGTGTCTCTCATGATTCATCCCTCACCTCAAATGGGAAGGGGGCATACTAGTGGGATTTTCATAAAGATTCACACCTTGATATATGGTTTTTTCATATTCTAGGTCACATTAGCTTATTTAAATAATTTAGATTAGAACATATTTTTATTCAAATTGGGAGAGATTATGATTCACATTACACACACACACACACACACACACACACACTCACACACACACACACACACACACACACACACACACACACACACACACACACACACACACAGCCATATGTGGGTAATTTTACATAATTATGATGAACACTTAGAAAATTATATGAAATTATTATTAACATCACAAACTATGTGATTCACATAGGACATATGATGTTATAAACTAGATCATACCAAACAAACTATTAGATTGAGAAGATTAATAACATAGCAGGGTGAAAAAATCTTGTGGGGCTACCAAGTGGCATGACCTTAGGACCAAAGATAGCTAGAATCCAACATTATTTGGTCTTTTAGATTAAGATCAACAATACAAGTGAGAGATAACTCATTAAAGGTATCAAAACTCATAAGAAAATGACACATGTCTAATGGAAAACAAATGTCACTTTTGAAGATAAGGAATAGCATGACATGGTGAATGTCACATGGTCATACATGTCATATTCAAAATTTCTATGCAGAGTAGTTCATGGAAGCCTTCACCATTGATAGATAGATTAACCAAGAAAGTCTCAAATGAATCATGGGAACTCTATAGGAATTTTAAAGGTAATTACATAAGATGATTAGACAATGCATATATATGATTTGTAACTATATAAAAAATATATTACATGCTTGAAACATGTATAAAATATAAAGGGGTTGATGTTCATATAATTAATGACCTCTGTGCAGATCTTAGATAAAGCCTATATGACAAGGAGTTTTTAAAGGTAAAAAGTATATATTTAGTACATTATAATCCATTGTGGCTTTACTAACCCCTCATGTTATCATTCAAAAACCTCCCTAAGAAACTTCTTATGGGGGACTATAAGTGTTAGTTGTAACTTGGTAATTCATAGATGTGCAAGTGGAGCCAAAATTTCCCCAATATATCAATGGTGGGAATTATGAATTTATGAATTAAAAAATCAAATTTACATAAAAGGATATATGTATTGAAAAAGACAAATTTGCTAAATGGACAAAAGTGTGAAAAATCATATTGGAGCCAAAAGGGTAAAAAGGTTATTTTAGCCTAAGTTTGGCATTTTTCATCTACTATATTTGTCTGAGATCCTCCATAGGAAAGATATTATAAGTTTATGAGATCACTATATACCACTCCTGGGAAGATATTCAACCAACCATGAATCAATAATATTTTCCAGTCATCATTACAAGAGTGGGGTGTTCTATGGCATGCATAAAGGAAGGGAAACTATCTAAAATATTCTATATTTGCCATTTGTTAATAGAAAATCATCTCCAGGTAGTTACATAATAACAAAATTTGTTTGGATCTTCAAATGAATATCCTCCTTACAAATCCAATGAAAGGCATTTTTATCCAAAATATCAAATGATATGGTCCAAATCTTCATAATTCCTTGTAGAGGTATTTAGAACAATGATTTTTCTTACAAATGGATGAAGATCTCAAGTGTGGCAAAGGGCATATTCTAGATGGAAGCATCTTGGTGGAACTAAAAGTTTGTTTTATGATTTTGAAAAATTGTGACCCATAGTTTTAGATTTAAAAATGTATAAATAGGGGTTTTATCCTATGTTCTAAGGTTGTTGTTGGTCATTTTTTAGGTGTTCATTTTCTCTAATTCTAGGTTTTACAAGAGTTTTTGGGATCAATTATTGTGTGTAGATTTTATCTCTTGCTAAGGTGGTTGGAGTTGTACATCCATTAGAAAACTTTGAGAGAATGTTTATATATCTACCTTATCAAAATAATAAACTCACCATGCTTATCCCCTTGGTATTATTTTGAACAATTTATGTGTGTAAAGTTATTTACAAGATTAATGAAAATGTTTATGGTTCTTTGCTCTTTATTGTTGATGAAGTGCATTAATATGTATTACAAGTCTTTTTGATTATATATTTGGGTTTATGTTCACTACTAGTTATCTTGAGCATAGATCTAGGTTGTAAATCCCTTTATCTAGTTTAACTTTGAAAATGTGTTATTGAATGACCTTATAGGGAACCTTAGGTCTACATATTTGATAGGAATTTTTTTTTTTAAAGTTCAGTTGTAGTGTATGATATAAGTTTTCAAGGACCATTTGGTATTTCCCATTATATTATATTTGAGTATTTTCTAGATCTTTTTCTAAGGATAATGTCATAGACATTGAAATAAATCTTGTTATTTGAATAGGCCACCAACACACCACCTTCTATTTTATATATTCATTTAAGTGTCCTACCTCTTACCACCTTAAATATAATACATCATTCACATATTATGAGCATTATTTTCCTTGTAAATTCATAATATCTTGCTCACCTAATAATTATTTTCATTTTGTGTTTTAAATCCTAGCATTGTAGTCTTGTATTTAGCCCCTTTGTTATTGAAGATTGTTTAAAATGAAGATTGTAGTCATAATTTCATTTGTATTAGTAGCTTGTGTATTACTTTGAGCATTTTTGCATTTCATGTGACAACCCTTCATGGGTGAAGTATGAAAACTTGGTTATGCTCTAGTCATATTTATTCCTTATGCCAAGAATCACCCATGGAGATTGAATTACAAAGTCCCTCCATGTGAGCAAGCTACCCTATAGGTCTTCTCACATTGGTTTAGGTAGAGCCAAAAGTAATAGGGAAATAACCGTATCCTCTATAGGTGCCTCTCATTCATTTTTTTCATTTGGTCTAATCTTGATGCCAAACCCTTCCCTGGATACAATGACATACTAGCAAGTTTTTCATCTTTGCTTGCCAACTTTATTAAATTGTGTAAGGCTGAGTGTATGAGGTATATAAATGGGAACCAAAAATCAAATGGAACCATTGTTTGGGATAGAAAAGACACCCATGGAACTTGTGTTATCAATTACTCTTACAGAGAGATATAAGTGCTTTTATTGTTAAAAAGTTATCTATTGTTACTACACTAATTTGACTATCTTGGTTGTCAACATTTTAGCACTCTAATATGGATGTGCCATGAAGTTTTAAGTCTTGACAATTTAACTTCTACTAAGTTTGTTATAAAGAGATTCTAAAATTTCATGTTTAAAATGTGTTTTTTCCCTTTTGAATATTTATTATAAAATTTTAGTGTCTTTATTTTCTATCTCATCAAGCTTCATCAAGTTTAATTTCAACATGTATCACAATAGTTTATCAACTATTATATTTTAAAAGTTTGATTCGAGTGGTGAATTCCACTTTATTTTTTGGTTTTAATAAATATTGGTGCCTATTCCAAATATTCTATTAACTTTAAGCTCTAAGTATTTTCTTTCTTTCAAAGCTTGAAGGGTTGAGATCATCTTTCAAAGGTGACCCATCTAAGAAACTTATTCCACCCTTAAGTATTCCTCAAAGAAGAAGGGGATAAGTTTGGAGGCCTATTGAAGGACAAAGTTCAACTATTGAGGGTTGTCTAGATTATGATAATCTTGAGATCTTTGTTGACACCCCATTATTGAGGACTATCACAACTTTTCTACTAATTCTAAAACACATAGTCCCATTTATTTTCTAGCTCCTTCCCAACCAACTAAATCCCATCCCAGGTTTGATCCACCAAGTCCACCTTATTCACCCCCTTGTATACCTTTTATATTTTATCTTAAACCTCACATTTAACCAGTCATGAGGCATAGGGATCTAGATGAGAATGCACATCCTGCATTTCACATTCCTAGATTTAGGCCTATTAATTTTGATGAAATGGAAGGATATCCTAATGAAATCCCAAATGAAGTTAGGAAATGCCTCCTAAAATTCCAAGGGAACAATGCAATGACTGGTGATCAACATCTGAGGGTATTTCAAAATATCATTGAATATTATGAGGTTTATTATGAGGATGTGTGCATTAATTTATTTGTGCACACACTTGAGGAAGATGCTCATGAATGGTTCAATTCCCTTCATACTAGATGCATTGATTTATGGGAAGATATTTTGAATGTTTTTAGAATTTAGTATGGTGCTAGGATTGATCCAAGGTTTCTCTTGGATGAATTATAAAATATCAAAAATAATCCTAATGAGTGTGTGCAGGACTTTAACACCCAGTTCAAAAAGACTATGATGTGGCTACCCAAAAACATTAGGCCCAATAATACAACATGCTTTATAAAGTACTATGATGGTTTTGATAAGAAGGATACATATTAATTAAGGGGTAAGGATCCCATAAACCTATAGCTAACATTCAATATGGACATCCAAATTGAGAATAAAATCAAGGTTGTGGGGAATCCCATAAATAAGCAGGATGATGTGATGCTGGTCAATCTAGAAAAGACACATCCCATGAAGATAAACAACTTGGAGGAGACTATCAAAAATTTGGCCTCTACTATCAAAGAAATGTCATATAAGTTGGATAGAGCTAAAAAGGGGGTCCTTCATATGTTTACTAGTTATGAGAGAGATCCAAATTTGAATCAAGCACTAAGGGGGCTTGATTTCCACAATAAAGATAATGATAGAGGGAAGAGACCTAAACATGAATAAATAAATTAGAACAAAGGGGCTATAACAGAGGTGCATGATCATTTAAATGCCAAGGTAAATGTTGTAGATTATGACATTAATATTGATTGGCGTGACAAGTGCTTCCTTCCACATCCCCCATGTGATATAATTGAATTTATTGATTAATATGTGGATGAACTTGAGGCTACATCATTTGATAATGAAATCTTAATGTTCAATTATCAAATCCCCTTAAATGAGATGATTGCCTCCACAAAATTGTTGAGTGCTATTACTATTAATAAATTTTGGAGTGCATTTGAGAAGGTAAATGTCCTAAATCCTATATTTGTTTGTGATATTAATATGGCACAAACATATGAATTACCCATTCATGATTTTGATTTCTTATGCTCTATGATGATTAAGAAATATGATGGGGGAATTTCATTAGGTGAGGACATGTAGCTGCTAATCAATGTAGTAATTTCCCAAGAGAAGTATCACTTGAGAAGAAAATATAAGGTTGATGCTCCTTAATACACTACCCTTAAAAATATAAAGGTAGGGGGTGATAATAAGGAGGATAAAAAAACTACAATAGTTATTAAAGCTTCCAAACCAATGCTATTTTTCTAAGCTGCTAATCTAAGAGGTGCTCTAGCTAAGCATAAATGACCCATATTATCTAGTATTCCTAAGGGTGATAATGAACCAAAACAAAATCCACATTTTAAGGTTGATGTTAAAGATTCAAATCCATCATAGCCTACTCCACTTCAGACATTAAGTGACTATATTCTAGTTGAAGGTGATGTCGCCCTTCCACTCAATACTCCTCTTTCTCAGTATAGCATATGTGATATGGCCTAAGTGTTGAGCCAGCTAAAAATCACTATACCACTTATTGAATGGTTAAGAATACCTAAACATAAGAAGAGAGAATTTGAGTACTTGTAATTTGGTGAGAAGTTAGCTATGAATGAAATAGATTTACCCCAAATAGCCTAAAAAAATGATGAAGAATTAGAAGAGGTTATTAAACCTGCTCTAGAGGTCTATTTGGGGACTGCATTGGTAGAAATTTAGATGAATGTGGACCCATTTAAAACTAATCTCTTGATCAATGGTTTGATTTTTCACAACTACATTTTTGAATACAAAGCTTCTTGTAATGTGATACCCCTAGGTATCCTAAATGAAATTAGAGTTAAGATCACATTAGCCTTTGACAATTGTTATGCCATGGACTCACTAGAGGTTCTAGTTATTGGACAAGTCAAGGGATTAGTTTTATAGTTGGAAGTTCATCTTAGTAAGTATCTAAATATGGATGTGGTTTTTGTAGATATCCCACCTAAGTGGGGGATGTTGTCATAATATTGCACTACCAACATGGGTGGAAGTGTATAGATGGACCTTTATTATGCCACCATTATACTAGAGGGTAAGATGGTTAAGATTTATAGAAAGCCAAAGATGATACATGTAATTGAAGATTTGAAACATGATCTTAATGAAGTGTTGTAAATGGATGTTGAGCTTCAAAAATTTGTTAGAAATATTGATAGTAGTGAACAACCTATTGATCTTGATGTTGAACCTGAAAAATAAAGTATAGTTTGGAAGATGTGATTTGATGGAGCTTTGTCCAACCTTAGAAATGGAGTTGGGGTTATTTTCTATGCACCCAATGGTAAATGTTTTATGTTTTATTTTTAGCTATATTTTATGTGCACTAATAATACTTATACTATTGAGGCACTCTTACTTGGTTTAAGGATTGCCCATGAATATGAAATTAAATTTTTGATTATCAAGGCTGATTTTGAGCTAAAAATTTGAAATAATATCATAATGTTTCTTGGGATTTGTTTGAATTTTTTGATGCATTCAATTTGTGTTATCATGATAGAAGTTTCAACCAAGAATATAATAGACTTGTAGGGCTAGGTGATCAATTTTATATTACAAATATGAGCCCTCATTGTTAGTATCAAGTGGAGGTGCTTGTCATACCTTAAATCCTAGACAATATTCATCATTGGTAGGTATTTGATGATGATGAACAGAATAAGAGGTTTTTAAACTATGAAGCTAAGTTCCATGATCAACTTATAGACTTGGAATATATGGTTCAAGTTTGTGATGGAAAAGAAACCCTATTTAGAAAGGACATCATTCAATTGAAGATAAAAATGATCCCAAGGGGATTGGTGAGTTTAGAGGCATCTTTTGATGGAACTGATAAAATCAAGTTAAGAGACTGATTCATTTCAAAAGACATGACTAAGTTTAACTTGGGTTCTCATGATAATTCAAGAAATTTTTGGATAGTTACTCACTTAAGTGCATCTAAGAAGAAGGATTACATGTGGATATTAAGGAAGTACTAGGATTACTTAGTGTGGTCTTATTCTGAGTTGAAAGCATATAAGGAGGACTTGTTTCAACAAATCATCCCATTAGAACATGATAGAAATCCTTTCAAGAAGAAGTAGAGGCACATTATACCCATCTTAGCCACTAAGATGTGGGATGCATTAAATAAGCTAAGGTATGGGGGTATCATTCATCTAGTAAGTATTCATCATGGGTGGTTAACCTAGTCCCTATCAAAAAGAAAAATGGTGATACCTGCCTCTATGCAAATTTTAAATTTTATAAAAAAGCTTCCTTAAAATATAATTATTCCCTTCCAAATATGAAGAAGCTACTACAAAGTGTCACTAGATCAGATATGTTGTCCACATTAGATGGATTCTTAGGGTACAACAAAGCTATAGTAAAGAAATCCAAGAGATCCAAGACTACATTCACTGTGCCTAGGGGCACATATGGGTTGACTTTTGGATTGATGAATGCTAGTTAAATGTTCCAATGAGATATAGATGCCAATTTTTTAGGATAATTAATCAATTCATTTATGTGTATTAGGAAGACATAATTGTGTACTCCAAGACTAGAGAGGAGCATTTGGAGCATCTAGAAAAGGTGTTGATCAAATGCAGGGAGTTGGGAATTTCACTTAATCCAAAGAAATACCACTTTAGAGTGTAAAAGGCCAAGTTGTTAGGATATATAGTATCTAAGAATGGTGTCATGATTTATCCTAAAAGGGTTTAATCCATTTAAAAATTGCCTATCCCATAGTCCAAGAAAGGAATTCAATCTTTCTTTGGAAAAAAATTAACTTTGTAAGGAGGTTTGTGTCCAGTTTTGTAGAGATAAATCTACCTATTACTTCCATGCTGAAGAAGGACTAGACCATAAAATTGGAAGATAAAGATGTGTAAGCATTTAGTGACATCAAGGGAGCTTTAAAGTCTACACTTATTTTGGCTAGTCTTGATTACACAAAGCCATTTTAGATATTCTCTTTTACATCATACAATATTATTGCTACTATCTTATTGCAAAAGATTGAGTATGGTAATGAGTATCCCATAACTTTATTTACAAAATCTATGTAAGGTCTTGAACTAAAATATACTATCATGGAAAAATAAGCTTTTACTCTTTTTAAAGTTTTTAAAATATTTAGGCTATATATTCTAAGTTAAAAGATTATTGCATACATCCCACACACCATGGTGAAGGACATTTTAACTCGACTTGAAGTATCCAACAAGAGGTGAAAGTGGGTCAACAAGTTACAATAGTATGACATGGATATCCAAACCATCAAGTTAATATGGGGGATGGGTCTATCCATACTTATGGCTTAGACCAATTTGTAGGATATTGAGGTAAACACTATTGTTTTTAATATTGATGATTCCTTGAGTTTATTAAAAATGTCTCCATGGTATAGAGATATTGTTTACTAATTGAAAAATCTAAGTTGTCCCCATGATTTGTACAAGAATAAAATAACTCTTAATCTTGTGTCCCCAAAATTCCTCTTGACTAAGAATGGATTATCATGAAAGAATCCATATGGGGTTCTCCTAAGATGCATGCTGGAAAAATAAACTATTGACTTAATTGAAGAGTTCCATAGTGGAGCATGTGGTGAATATTTTGTACCTAAAGTTATAACTAATATAATTTTGAGAGATGGTTATTGGTGGCCATCATTTTTTAAAAATGTTTCTTATATAGTCATAAAGTGTGAGAAATGTTAGTGCTTTTATAGAAGGATGAAAGCTTTAGGTTATCTTCCTTTGTATCTTATGACAATTGAAAGCCCATTTAGAAAATGGGGACTATATTTTATTGGATAAATTTTTGATTTGTCAAGAACTATACATAGATGGATACTAGTTACAACTAACTACTTCATAAAATGGGTCAAAGCAATCCCTACAAAGAAAGAAACACACTAGGTAGTTATGGATTTTTTGTTAAATTAAATTATTTGCAAATTTGGTGTGCCTTTTAAAGTTATTGATAATACCATGAGCTTCAAATATAAACCTTTATTGGAATTGTATAAATAATATGGGATTGAGTTGACTTATGCTTCCAATTACAACCCTAAGGCGAATGGGCAAATAAAATCTAGTAACAAGAACTTACTCAAGATCATTAGGTGAACATTGGAAGAAAAAAAGAAGTGGGGTGAATAATTGAAGTTTGCCTTGTGGGATGATAAGATTAAACCTAAGAGAGATATAAGAATAAGACCTTTTGATCTTTTTTATGGAGCTCAATTAGTTATGCCTTTGAATTTATAGTTTCTCACTTATCAACTCATGTAACTAGAGGATGATGAGTAGATCAATCACTATGAAAGTAGGATGCACTAGATTATTGAGCTTGATGAAATTTAAAGACAAGATCATGAAAGAAACCTCAAGTATAAGGAAAATTTGAAGAAAATATTTTATAGGAAGGTCACTCCAAGAACCTTCCAAGTAGGTGATATGGTTCTACTTTGGGATAATAGGCATAAATAAAAAGGAAAGCATGGAAAATTTGATGCTTTATGGATGGGTCCCTATTCCATTGACTAACATATTAGGGAGAACAATTTATTCTTGAGATATCTAGATGGTGAAATACTAGAGCTACTAATCAATGGTAGACATCTGAAACACTTATTTGATTAAGTTCTTAACATGTGTACCATATTGTATAGTGTTTTTTTTCTTTGTCCTTATATCAATTTATTGAACCTCTAATTTGGGCCTTATTTGTATAGTTTCATTTCATTTTTTTTTATCATACATTAATTTTTAGATCATCCTAACTTATTTTTGTTAAGTCTACCATGTTTTGTAGAGCCTTATTGATTTTTTGTTGAAAGTTATTACATATTGACTCTATGATCCAATGGATTGGCATATGGTCTTATGTTTTGGGGTTATTTGCACACCCATAAGGGGTATGCATCCTAGGGTGATATCCAGTGTTAGTGATCAAAATTGTACTAAAGTAATTGGGACTTTGTTAAGTACAAATGTTTGACTCCTTAGCTCAAGTTCTATCTTCAAGTGCTCCTTCAAAAGTCAAGTTTCTTGATCTTTTGTCTAAGTGTTAATTTGGTCTTTACTTAGTATGTTTTAAGCCCTAAGGTCTTCAGGTTTTTTATCAGGAAATTTTTATTGATGGAAATATTTCTTTGGGATTTTTTTTCATGTAAAAATTTTGAAGACTTATTTTCATTGAGCAAATTGTCCATGATAAAAAAAACCTAACAAAATTTATTTACCCTATTTCTTTTAGGCATTTTACCCTTGAAAAATCTCTGAAGGGAACTTTTAGAAGATATAAAGGGCACTTTCAAAATATCTAAAGGGTCATTCCAAAAATTTTAAGGGCACTTACCTTTTGACAAAAGTGCAAAGGTCCAAATTATTCAGTAAAAATGTAAGGTCCAATTGTTTTGGATTTTTTTCCATGGCAAAAAGTCTAAAGGGCACTTGCCCTTCAGGAATTTTGCCCATGAAAAAAGCTTGAAATTAAATTCAAAGTCCATTTTATTTAGTAAAACTACAAGATTCCTTTCTTTTAGTGAAAGTGTGAAGCCCATTGCTGTCAAACATTTTATCCAATACAAAAAGTCTGAAAGAATTGCATTATATTGGGAAAAATTCAAGTCCTTTTTTGTTTCAATTTTTTGGTCAGTGGTAAAAAGTTTGAAGGGCACTTTCCCTTTGGGAATTTTTCCCACATAAAAAGACAAAAAAAGTCCTTTATTTGTATGAAATTATTATGTCTAAAATGCTTATTTCTTTCAGACATTTTATCTATGGTAAAAATTCTAAAGGTCACTTACCCTTCGAGAATTTCACCTATGACAAAAATATTGACAAAAGTCATTCCTTTAGCAGAAGTGTATGATAAATTTCTTGAGAGAAAATGCCAAGTTCAATTTCTATCAGGATATTATTTAAGACAAAATGTCTAAAATAATTGTCTCAATGAAGATAAAAGGCTGAATACTCAAATTTTGTGGGAAAAGTGCAAAGGCCAATTTCTTTCAGGGAATTGTTTTAGAAACAATTATCTTGACAAATAGAGGGCTTGGGAGTAGAAGTGCTGAAAGACAAAATATTATAATAATTATTGTGTGATAACTATGCTAAGGATAAATAAAAGTTGAAAAAGGGAACGTTAAAAGATAGAAAGTCTGATAAAATTCTTCCAAAGACCAAAGGGTTGATGAAAGCAAGAATTTTGAAGATAATGACCCAGACCAAATTACCACAAAATAAAGTCCTTGAAGAGATTTATGAATTGTAGGTATGATGGTCCCATGGAAATCTTTTGACAAGTGAATGGATGTCAAATTTAAGCTATAAGAAGTATCCATTGGGGTTCATATGTTCCAAGATATTCATGTAAACATTAATTTCAAGCCCTATGAAATAGTTGTTTGAGTTTAAACAAAGGTAGATCTAAAAACACACGTTAAGGCATAGTAGGATGATCAAATATGAATATTCAAATAAACTCAGGATGAGTGAGATGGAGACAAGTGTCATCATTATGGGACCCTATCAAAAAAATTATGGAATGTGAAGTAAAGGACTGAGCCCTATGGAGAGAAAATTTATGGTCTATTCTTGGTCCATACTAATGATATCAATGATGTGTAATGATAGTGGACTATTAAACAAATCTCCAAGAAAATTTAAGACCACCAAGTTGTAATAATGTGTCAGCCTAGCAGAGCTGACATAGTTGGGTGTAGAAAGTCTTTAGGGTCATGAAGTGGCATGACCTCAGGGCTAGAAATAGATAGCAAACAATAGTGTTTGGTCTCTCAAATTAAGATTTATGGCATGAGTGAGAGATGACTCATTAAAGGGATAAAAACCTATAAAAAATTGAGACGTGTCTAATGGGTGATAAAGGCCACATTTCAAGATAAGGAATAGTGTGAAATGGAAAATGGCACATGGGCATACATGTCATATTCAAAGGTTATATTTAGATCAATTCATAAAAACCTTCACCATTGATAGGTGAATTGGCTAGGCAAGTCTCAAATGAATCATGGGAGCTCTGTAGGAAGTATAAAGGCAATTGTATAAGATGATTGGATAATGAATAGAACCCATTTACAACTATAGAACAAATATATTACATGCTTGTAGAATTATATAATATAAAGGGGTTTATGTTCATATAATTAATGACCTCTCTATAGATCTTGGATTAAGCCTATATGATAAGGAGTTTTAAAAGGGTGACAAGTATGTGTTTATTACACTATAATCGAATGTGGCTTTACTAATCCCTCATGTGCTCATTTAAAGACCTCCCTAGGATACTTCCCAGGGAGACTATAAGTGTTAGTTGCAACTTGGAAATTCGTAGATGTCGAAGTGAGGCCAAAATTTCCCCAATAGATCAATTATGGGAATTATGCATTAAAAAGCAAATTTTCACAAAAGGATAGATGTATTGAAAAAGAAATTTTTTCTAAATAGACAAAAGTGTGAAAAAGTAGATTAGAGCCAGAAGGGTAAAAATGTTATTTTAACTTAAGTTTGGTATTTCTAATCTACTATGTTTGTTAGAGATCCTCAATGTGAAAGATATTATAGGTTTTTGAGATCACTATGAACCACTGCCAAGAAGATCTTCAAGAATCCATGAATCAAGAATATTTTCCAATCATCAATTCAAGATTAGGGTGTTCCATGGCATGCATAAAATAAGGGAAGTTGTCGAAAAGATTCCATATTTGCCATTGGTTAATAGAAAAGCATCTCTAGGCAATTTCACATAATAACAAATTTTATTTGGCTCTTCAAATGAATATCCTCCTCCCATCTCATGTAAAAGGCATTTTCAGCCAAAAGATCAAATGATATGCTCCAAATATTCATCATTCCTTGTAGATTAGTGAGAGCAATGATTTTTCTTGAAAATGGATGAAGATCTTAGGCATGGCAAAGGTCATATTCTAAATCAAAACATCTTGGTAGACCTAAAAGTTTATTTTGCAGTTTTGAAAAATTATGACCCATAGTTCTATATTTAAAAATGTATAAATAGGGGTTTTGTCCTTTGATCTAAGGTTATTTTTGGTCATTTTTTTAGGTTTTCATTTTATCCAAGTCCAAGTTTTACAAGAGTTTTTAGGATCAATTATTGTGTGTAGATCTTGTCTCTCTTGTTAAGGTGGTTGTAATTGTACAACCATTAGCAAGCTTTGAGATCATGTTTATATGTCTCCCTTATCAAAAGGGAAAAATCACCATGCTTTACCCCTTGGAAACATTTTGAACAATTGATGTGTGTAAAGTTCTTTCCAAGATTAATGAAGATGCTTATGGTTCTTTGCTCTTTCTTGTTGATGAAGTGTAGTAATATGTCTTACAAGTCCTATTGATTGGATAGTTGGGTTTATGTTCACTATTGGTTTTCATATTGAGCATAGATCTAGGTCATAAATCCCTTTATACATTTTAAATTTGAAAATGTGTTATTGAATGACCTTTTAGGGAACCCTAGGTCTACATATTTGATAGGAAGAAGTTTCTTAGAAGTTTAATTGTAGTGTATGATATAAGTTTTCAAGTGCCATTTGGTATTTACCATTAGCTAGTATTTGAGTCTTTTCTACATCTTTTTCTAAGGATAATGTAATGAACATTGTATAAGATCTTGTTATTTGAATAGGCCACCAACACACCACCTTCCATTTTATATAATCATTTAATTATCCTACCTCTTCCCACCTTGCACATAATACATCCTTTGTATATTATAAGTATTATTTTCCCTGTAAATGCATAATATCTTACTTACCTTCCATGTATTTTCATTTTTTTCTTTAAATCCTATCATTCTAGTCTTATATTCAGCCCCTTTATTGTTGAATATTCTTCAAAATGAAGATTGTAGTCATAATTTAATCTATCTTTAGTAACTTATGTATGACTTAGAGCATTTATGCATTCCATGTGATAACCCTTCATGGGTTAATTATGTAAACTTGGTTATGATTTGATCATAATTGTTCCTTGTGCCATGAATCCCCATGGATATTTAATTGCAAAATCCCTCCATGTGAGCAAGCTAACCATACCCTCTTTAGGTGCCTCTATAGTAGGGAGCTAACCATAGGTAGGTGCCTAGGTACCAAAATTGTAAAAGTAGAAGGGAGTTAACAATACCCTATGTAGGTAACTCTTAGTCATTTTATACATTTGGTCTAGTCTTAATTCCAAACCCTTCCTTGACTACAATGACATTCTAGTGGGTTTTTCATCTTTGCTTGCCATTTTTCTTCATGTGTGCAAGGTCGAGTGTATGAGGTGTATAACTAAGAACCAACATGAGCTATGGTTTTAAGGCAAAGGAAGACTAAATATGAATTTTTACATAGGAAATAATATCATAAACCCTCATAAATCATATTTATAAGTAGGAACATTTATATATGATAAAATAAATGAGCAAATTGCATAAGGAATGTTTTCATAGAAAGTGGATGGATCTAGTTGCCACAATGTTTTTAATAATTCATAAATAGTGTCATGTTATATTACGATAGTTAGTTTATTTAGTTGAGCAATAACATATAAATTTTGAACCATTTAGAATGATTTTACATAAGGAGTGGCCAAAACATAAATGAATATTAGCTAAGTGCCTTATCTCTTAGTTATTTATATAATTAGTAGGTGAATTTAATTCTCTATTAGAATTCAAATATATATGGTAAATGTCATATCTTATTTGAAGGTCCTATAAATAGGAGGAATTTGATAAAGATGTTTTTAATATCAAAATCATTATTTAAATTTTTACATACGTAAGATTTAAAAAACCCTACAAGATTTGGTCAGTATAAAAAACTAATTAATTTAAACCAACCCAAAAACTAACCTAATAAACAAACTAAATAATTAAATAAATAAACTACAACTTTGGATTAAAAAATGACCTAAAAAAATACCCCTTGATCCAAGTGGATATGGAAGATGAAATATCTAGATGAATGACTTTGAAGTCATCAAGTAAACTTTGAAGTAACTACAATTGGTGTATTATACCTCATGGTACTGATCAAAACTAATGTTGCTTTATAAATAATCTCACCCTGTGAGTTATGGCATAAATGGTTTATAAACACAATTGATGCCTACTCATTGCATGTGATCATTAGTAATATACCATAGTATAATTAGATCAAATCTTATCCAACTACATCAATTCAAATAAGGATCCACATATAAGCCCATCCATGTGATCATCATGTCCTATGTATGGCACATCTCCGTAATTTCCAAAAAATGCTAACAATCTTTGATCAACATTAAAGGTGATAACAATTCCTATCAACTCATAATATCATTAGGTACTAATTGAAGACCAAACAATGTTACATATTCTCCTTTATTAGGAAATAGGTGAGAGATTATGCATCTATATAAAAAAAAACAATCATGTCTACTCCTTATTTATTCATAA
>JARHVA010004287.1:1410000-1552500 GCA_037957365.1 Torreya grandis | reverse complement strand
TAGAGGAGGATGTGGTTCAATGGAAAATTAATAGATTGGTAGGGGTAGTCTGTATATTTTATGTTACCCTAGTTTATGGCTTTTGAGATCTTTTGTTAGCCAACTTGCCTTATGGTTGATTAGACTTATATTTTATTGAGCCTATCTAATGTGGAATAGGTATCCTTAAAGCTCATGTTATATCTACTATCAGTATGATTAGAAGAGTGATATTCTTGTGTGTACATTATAAAATTGTCATTCAATGGAAAGAATACCTCAGCCCATCAATCTACATCAAATGAGGATTCTGCATAGCCCATGTGTATATATCTTTAGACCTTTATGAATCAAACTTATGAATCTAAAGGACAATGTCATATTAAAGAGTATCCATGAAATTAGAATGATTCATATTTGTTTGCATATCTGATCTTAATTATTCATGGCCCATGGGATCAAAGCTATGGAGTGAAATTCTAAGAGAAGACACTTATAAACTATCTGTGCTACATTAATTTCATTAGTAAGTTGTATGTCAAAGATGGTCAAGTTATTCTTTACTATATAATTGAGTCTCTATGTAGATCTGAACTAGTAAGAGAATATGTATGAAACCGAGCTCATAGATCAATGATACTTCCATTAGAAATCATACGACAACCCATCTATAAAATCTAGCTATGTCTCACCTATTTGTATGGCAGCCATAATGTTAACCCCACTCCTTGGTTTGAACTTGGTTTGATATATTCCATGTCCTTCATGTTTTAATGGTTGCATGGTAATTTATTCATTGAAATCAATTTCCAAAATTAGTAGTAGTGTTTTGATTAATTTTAGTATTTGTTTTGTCTTTAGATGTTATCTAGTCTTTAGTTTTATTAAATTTTATTAAAACATGATTTTATAATTTATTTTAATTTGGTTAGATTTGTAATTAGTTTTTTATATATTTAGTTTAGTTGATTAATCTTATTTATGTCATTTAAAAAATTAAGTCTTATGATTAGTTAAATCTAATCTTTAATTGCATTTATTTCAAGGTCTTTAATCTTTTTCTTATTGTTAAAATTATCCAAAACCTAAAATGCCAAAATAATTTTTATTGGTCGAGTCTATTATAAATTATTTGTGTCCATTATCAAAAATTTGGCAAAAATATCAAAAGTTTCAAAGTTGAGAGTTAGAGTCATAGTCAAAAGTATTAAAAAAATAAAAGGATGCATTATCACTTATATGCAATGTCCTAATTCAAATGTTGAATGTGTCCATATTATGGGGGGGGTTATGCTTAGAAACTTCATGCATATAAGCTTCAAATATTAATGAATTGAGTAAGAAATGGACATACTAAAGGAAGGATTAAATGGAGTCTAGAGGTTTCATAGCCTCTCATTAGCCACTAGTGATGAGGCCATTTTTTGATTTAGTGGCATATTTGTTTTTTAATTATGTGAATAAGAATAAAAAAGCATTCCTATTCATAGGTGTGGTGTGTTTCCTCATTTTCTCAATGTGGTATGCTTTGTAATGAATTAAGTAATGCCAAGGATAGTTATTCAGTGTAAGTGGAAACTATCTATGTTATTTTTGTTTGAGTAGAAACAAACATTAACATAGGATACATACAATAATAATGAGGATTTATTCCTCCTGATATTTCATTTTCTAATGTTGTGTGTGTTTTCTCTTCCCCTACTGGTTTGTAAATCCTCTAATATTTAGAGAAAAGGGTGAGTGTATATATAATGTAATGTGATAATAGTTGTATAGGAGGGAAGACAACTACAAAAATCCTCTAACTATAGATATCCTTTGACTACCTTATTTATGGAGATGATCAGTCATTGAAATGATCATTATGTTCACATGGAATAAATGTGGGATGCGTTCTTCACATAATATTGGTCATGTGTAGCAAGATTCAACCAAAAATATTCAAATAATAATATGCAGACCTAAAAGTATGCATTGGCATAAAATTCTATTCAAGATAGTTCTTGAAGATGTATATTTTCCCCATGCTCACATTAATGGGTTGTAGACCAAGATTAATAATATTCACAAGGGGCTGAATTTTGAGTTGTGTTCACATTATTAATTTTTAATAATGTCTCTATTGTTAGATAAATAATAATATGTTAATAGGTTTGTGATATATTATATGTTAAGTTTAATAGTGTTTGGTATCCAGATGAATATATTATATCAACAATATATTTCATATATAATAGGTTTGTTAGATTAAGTTATTATAGGGTGATATGGAGATTTCAGTGGAGATATGATATCTCCAATTATTGGAAAGACTTTTCCTATATGCATGTATTCTTGTATGAAATAACATATATATAGTGATAATATTATTATGTTTGAAATATATTTTGTTTAGTATTAAACTTTATCTATTGTGTAAACTCTGATTTATACCAATAATTATAACTTCCATTATAAATGGAGACATGAATAGCTTGACCCTTGATCTACACATTTGTGTGAAATATTGATTCTCACTCCTAAGATATGTTCATGGTAGTGAAGCTTATGATAAAAAAATCATCTAGATTATTTTCATCCACTTGCATGAGGATATATGTATAATACATAATCAAATATTATTTAACATGGAATTTCTAGACATTATGTGATATTTTATGGTGTTGATGGCACCACTTGTCACCTTGAATATTCCTTATTTTTTCTAGTATAAAAGACATTAGAGTTTTCTAGTATTGTACAACCTTCTTAGGATAATGTCCCTTGCACAAAATGTTATAATTTTGTGATTAAAATTATATGGTGTATTTTGTGCATGGGTTAGATTTTTTATATGATACTATATGTATTATAGAACTTATGATTCATATTTTCTTTGGATTTGATCTTGAAGATTTTTTAGTATGTTTTCTCAGATGTGTAAGGAGTTAATAATTCTATTTTTTCATGAATATAAGGTTTGATCCTACTGGTATAATTTAGGACCTTATGTTTAGTTTTCAAGTCCTCATGTATATGTATTTTATATTCATGGCACTCATTTGTGTCTTCCATTAAATACACATGATGAGTGTTGTCAATCCTCTTCATTTAATTAAATTTATTCATTTAAGTCATATCAATCTAGGGTTGGTGTCTAAAGAATATATGAAATAGAGATAATAATACTTTTAGTTTATAATTATGTTATTAACAACACACTTGCATGAATTGAAATTGTAAAATTAAAACACACTTTCATGAATTTAAATTGTATAATTAACACACACTTTGCATGAAAGGAAACACACTTACATAGTTGAAACTGTAGGAATTGAAACACATGTTACATGGAAGGAAACTAAATAATCTTTGGTCTATGGATCAAGTTAGTTTTCATATTATATGATACTCTAAACATAAAAACAAACATAGAGAATTGAAAACAAAGCATAGATAAATATAATCTAGAAAACATGAATACAAACTAACTTTTTTCCTTAGGTTTATTGGGCCCTTGCTCTTCTTATTAAAAAACATTAAAATATAAAACTTTAGAACCTCTAAATTCTTTATTCAATCTATTATTCTTATAAATTTATAATTGTTCCTATTATCCATTCTATGAATGAGAAGGTTATATTTATAATAATTTTTTTTTCAACTTCTTGTTTATAAGTAAAAAATTAACAAATTAGTTTTACAACTGATTTCTTAATCTTAAAAACTTAACCAATTATTTCACAAGTGATTCTTATTATAGGATGATAACCTAAAATTTCACTTTGCAATTGATTCCTGTTCTAGATTAACAATATAAAAAATTGGTTCACACATTATTTGGAGAAAAGTAGTAATCCCATTATTCAAGGAGAAAATAATTGTAAATTATAGATTCAAAAATACATCATATTTTTATTTTTTGGAGAGAATCTATAGTGATTTGTTTTCATTTTATCAACTTCTTATTTTGTTGGAGATAAATAATTATGATCTTAACAAATTTGATTTTCTTCCAACAACTTGATATTGAGGTATTAATAGTATTTTAAATACTATAAAAAATTAATTATTTGTAAATACTTATTTTTTTAAATAATATGAATTTATTTCATATTAATAATCTCAAAAAATATATAAAAGTAATCTCTATATCTCTTTTCTTTCATATTTCTAAACCTACATATTTATGGAGCTAGTTTTTATTAATGTATATTTTTGGAAAAAATCTATTTATAGATTTGATATATATAGAAAGAATATAAAAATTGTCTCAAATATTTATTCATTATTAATTTTTACTTATAGACCCTAAAATTAATTATGGTAATATTTTAATCCATTTATGTGGAACTTTGGACCCAGATTGGTGACTTCTAAAGCCAACTTCAAATGACCATAACTTTTGCATATAAACTTGGATAAAGATGATTATTTTATTGAAATTTCAAAAAATTTAAGAATAATACAAATGTTCAATAATATTTAGGATAAAATATATTATTTATTACCATTTTTTATTTTTATCACAACATATACATTTTATTTTTTATCCTCACATGCCAAAACAACAAACAAACCAACACAAAAGTACACCAATTATTTTTTGTTAATGTAAGGTTACTTGTATGCCTTCATGATCTTGAATCAATATTCATATATCTCAATAAATATCAAGTAAATTGAATTATTATTCATATGGGACTCTATATCTACTAATGATATTTAGAGTTGCTTCAAGGTTGTCCCTAATTTGGTATTTTTGCACTTCAAACTTTTACTATCTATGTTGATGATACGTTTCAACCTAAATAGATAACATTTAGAATCCATTCTATAATAAATTGTCATAAAATAGAAATAATCTATACTAAAACAAATCCTAAATAATAGATTAGATGTATATCCTATATTACATTATAAACAAGTATAGGTTAATAAAACTACATCTAAGTACACTTTAAAACATGCTTTATGAAAGAGAAAATAGTATTATCTATGATATAAATGAGACATATTATGGTATCATCATATGAACCACATTTAAACTCATGCATATCTTCATGTCTGCTACTATTTTTTATGTGTATTTAGATTTTTAGTCATTTATTGCATTCTTATTCCTTGTATAAATTAGTCCACTTACTCTATCAAAAAAAATTACATCTTTAAAAATATTCACAGGTTTATTCTTCTATGATAGTCTTAATGAGATTTGGATTAGTGGAGTTTTATAACCAATTTTTATCCACTCTTTTTATGTTCTCTAGTCATTTTAATAATGACCTTTTGATTTATTTAAATATATTATTTTGTTGGGAAGATTGGTTCCCCTTATTCAAGGAGTTATCTAATTCATCCCATTTTTTGTTTCAAACCATATAAACTAAGATAAAATATGCCAGTGATTATCCTTTTGAAATTAGGCATGTATTTACGTATTCTAACTCTTTTCTTCTCTTATCTCTCATACTTATACTTATGCATGTCCTCATGCATGGGGATATTTTTTTAATTAAATTTTATCCTTAATAAATGCATTAAGTGGGAATATTTGTAATTTAAAAAACTTATAACTAATTTTTTAAATAATAGAATAAAATAAATACCTTAGTCATACTCTCAGTTATCTTTTACTTCATGTTCATGTGGTAAAAGTTATTTAATGTTGAAAGAGATAATAAATTTAATATTTATTAGGTATAAATTTATTGTTGTTTTGGAAAATCAATAATTTATTGGTTTTCAAGTTTTTCCTTTCTTTTTTTGCCATTGATTAGTCATTTATTGGTTTTATACTCAATGTTATTTTATATAGTACATGGTTAGCTAGTAAGCTTATCTTTTGTCCATAACTATCAACAATGCCTGAGGGTTTTCATTATTGATTCTATTTTTATGTTTTAACATTTGAAGAAATGATAACATGATGATACATTAGGAAGTGTTTGTTGCATTTCCTCTAGAACATTCAAATCAACTAAAAAGTTGATTGTACTCATGAATTTCTTATTTTGTGAGCCATATTTATCAAAATAAACCTATGAATAAAAGTTTCACATTGTGATACATATTATTCAGATTTAAAGTGATCTTAAGGATTATTAATGACCACATGAATGTGAACCATCCATGTTCTTTTATCTTTCATTTTAAAATATATCTTTGAAAGATAAATGTCATTTATGTTCATCACTACCTTCATAATAAATATTTACATGCATCTCATTGGTCATGAGCTTAATTCAAATTCTACTTAAAACCCATTAAATTTTTAGTTTTATAATCAAATATAAATTTTGGGAAGACTATGCTACAACTAAGTTGTTTTAACAAACCAAAGAGTATAAAAATATGACAAACAAAACCCGTAGACTACACTCAATCATCATATATTACTTTGAATAAATAAATTTAATATTATGGAAAAATGTTAACAAGTTATCCAAGAACATGGGCTATTTAGAAACCATGCATTTGATATCTTGTTTTCATAGTTTCACTTATTTACTAAGGTTGTTTTATTCAAGAATGTATAAAATGACAAATTGAGAAATAATGAAGCATCATTTCTTATGATGGATATTGATCAGGGATTAGTTTATTTATTAATAATATAATATTTATTATGGATTAAAGAAATTAATAATATGGGTTATATTATTATGGTTGATTTTAGGTGTGGTCCTAATATAATCCCTAATTATGGATTGATTTCAGTAGTTTGGAAAGTTATCATTTCATCATTATACACTATTTAAGTCAGCATAATATTAAATCTATGTGTAATAAGAAATTTAATTGATAAATTATATGGGAGAAGGTTGAGATGGTTTATTTTTTAGATGCACAAAACTAACGTAATAATAATTTTTTGGTAGAGGTTATTATAAATGGGCTTGGTATTGTAGCAATTGGATGAGTGGTTTTTGTAAACAATTTGAAAAAGGTTGAAATAGTGAGGGTATGTTATTATAAGTATGATATGCATAATTATATGAAACATATTTATAATCATATGAAAAATAAAAATACATACCTTAAATCCCTTGATTTGGTGGTCATGGTTCTCTTTAAATTATAAATAAAATTTTCATGATTACATTTTAATCTATTGATTGTTGTATGTTATCCATATATTTTAAAACAAATTGGAATTCATACTCATCATTTCCAAAATATAAATGGTCAAATCTTATTTTATTGTTTTTTCTTGAAATATTTCCCATATAGGAAGTTTGTAGTTATACTCTCTTATTCAACTAATGACATAATAATACAAACTATTGTATATTTAATCATCATGCTACGAGGTGAAATATGATATTATACATTTTCAAAAGTAATAATGTTCCTCTCTGTATCAATAGATGGAGATAAATTTGTTGTTAGTCTTCCTTCATCAATAGGTTCATATGGGGTTGTTGTAGGTTGAAGGCTAAAAAAGTTATAGATGTAGGTGTGACGCCTTTATCTTCATATTTTATTGCAAACTTAAGATCATGCATGCTATTATTTATATCTACATCCTCTTATTCTATTCTAATAGGAATATTAATTGTTGTCTCTCTCTTCTTTTATTTTAGTTACATAATTTTTTGTAGGAATCATTTTTCCTTTTTGTAACTTTGTATCATAGCTTTGAGGGTTTCAATCCCATGATATGCAGTAATCAAATCTAGATTTCTCATCCACCCTACATTAACATTCATGGTTATATATCCCTAATAAAGGTCTTTATCCATTACTTCTTTCACACATAGTATTATTATATATTTTTAATGGTTTTTTTGGGGGTAAGTATTCCTTTATAATTTATTTCTATTTTTAAAAAGAAATATTATATAGAATAATATCTATCACATTTTACTAACTAAAAATTCTAAAGAAAGGAAATTCCTTTGGAAACTTTAATAGAGATTTTAATAAAAAATAGGAGAAGGGAAAGGAAGAAAAAGAGGAAGAGGAGGAGGAAGAATTATCAGATAACTATTTACTAAATATATTCATAAAGTAAAATTGATGTCTATTATCATAGTTATTATCACATTTATCTCAATTTAAATGATAAAAATGCCATATGTTCTCACCTCAAATGAATATTATCCTTTGTGAAGAAAGGTATTACAACCTTCTATAAACTTCACTAGAAATCTTAAGAGATTTTTTTTGATAATTTCCTAATAATACTAGTGTCCCCAATAATGACACAAAAAAATATGAGTGTTTTCAATCCTATTCATTTAATTAAATTTATTTAGTTAAGTCATATAAATTTAGTATTGGTGTTTAAAGGCTATATTAAATAGGGACAAGAATAATTCCAAGTAATAACTATTTTCTTAACTGCACACTTGTTTGAGTGTAAATTGAATGATTAAGACACACTTTATAGGAAAGGAAACACACTTGAAAAATTGAAATTTTAGTAATTGAAACACACACTACATGAAAATAAATTAAACAATTTTTGGTTTATGGATCCAGTTAGTTTTCATGATATATGGTACTCCAAACATAAAATAAAAAATAAAAACAAAACATAGATAAATCTAATCTATAAAACATAAATATTATATACACTTTTACTTAGGTTGAGTGGGACCTTGATATCCCTTTAAAAAATGAATAAAAATAAAAAATATTAGAAATGCTCAAATTCTTTATTCAATATTATCTTTTTCAAACATTAAAATTATTCCTATTATTCATTCTATGAATGAGAAGGTTTTATTTATAGTACAAATTCTTAAACAAATTCTTGTTTAATAATAAGAACTTAAAAATGAATTTTAGAGGTAATTTATTAATATTAACCTAACAAATCAGTTAAAAATTGATTCTTATTTTAGGCTAACAACCTAACAAATTAGTATGTAACTAATTCTTATTCTAGGGTAAAAATATAACAAATTTGGTTCATACTATTTCTCTAAGTTTTTCTACAATTGCATTCAGAAGAAGGAAGAAACTAAGGTTAATAGGTTGGGGTTTGATGTTACCCAGACTTAGTGTGCACTATATCCAAGCATTATGGGAGCTCCTCTTTGGCTATGGAGGAAACACCTACAATAAGAAAGAAACTCAAACAAGGAAAATGTTAGAGGAGGATATGGTGGACTGCCAAGTTATGCACTCGGTCCCAAAAGTGTAAATCTCCCTAAGGGATGACAGTCCACTACTTAACAAAAAGAGTTTTGTATAAAAAGAAATGATGAAAGACTAAGAAAGAGAAAAATATATAATGCATACCTATTCTCTACAGTCAGTCTATCATAGGCACCGATGTCAGTAGTCCTACCGAGGTTGTTTGGGAAATAATGCCGACGTCGGTTTGGTTGCCAATGTTGGTAGGGGCAGTGGGCCTTGGATGGGTCTCAGGTTATTTTTGTGGTTGACAGAGGAGTCTAGAAGTTTAAAGGTTTGTGTAGGATTGCGGGAAGGTGAATAAGGTCTAAGGAAGGGCAAAGGTGGGGATAGGTGTGAAAAGAGGGTAAGAATAAGAGGAAGGCTTTTTAGCCTCTCCACGAAAGAAGTTGGGTTTCTCTCAATAGTTCTTAAAAATATCAAATGGAAACTAATTACCAATGTATTCTAAAATACTAAAGGCTGATGTTGAGGTCCTCATACAATGTTTCAATCCAGTGTTTGGAGTGACTTGTGTAGAGCTTGGGTAGCCAGGAGAGCGATAGTCAAATTCTAATGCTTGGTCTTAGAGTGTGTGCATCAATCATCAAGAAGGCAGGGTGTAGCTCAATGTTAGAGCTCAGGTTATTTAACTGACATCAGCTACTTTGCCGGTGTCAGCATAGGATGATGACGTCGGTCGAGGGTTGACCAATGTCAGCAGAGAGAGAATAGGTAAAATGGATATTTTTATCTATTCTCCCATTTCTCCACCCACCAAGTGCCTTTGCCATTGGAGAACAGTCAAAAAATAGGTTTATGAGGCATGAGGGTTGGTTAGGAAGTTAGGATGGAGTGAGAATAGGTCTTAGGTAGTTAGGATTTGGAGGACCTAGTCTCAGGGTGACTCATAGGTTAAGAAAAGGTCTTAGGGTGAGGTGTCCAAGGTGAGGTCATTAATTTAAAATAAGTAGTTTATTTTAATTTAATAAGGTGTGTAAGTGTTTAGAAGGGGACCAAGGGGGGGTTGACACAATGTTGGTGTCTACATTTGCCCCTTTTTGTCTTGTGGTTTGTTCTAACGAACTGCAAGATAAAAATAGGTGTAGGTTGCCCCAAGTATGGGATGAGGTATTCTAAAAAAAATAGGTGTAGGTTGCCCTAGGTATGGGATGAGGTATTACCCCTCAAAGCAAGAATTGAGAGAAGGGAACCTGAAATCGGGTGCCAATTTGATAGGCAGTGGATGGATAGGGTGAGGTTGGAGTGTGAACATTGCAATAGTTGAGATTGTGCATATACTACTTCACTTGATAGGCAGGTCAAATTGTCATAGGCAAGGTTGAGGAGCACTAAAATTGAAGTAACCAGTCCCCAGCTTATTAGTGGTAGCTGATTGGGTTAAATGATCAAAGCTGTAGCTCCAATGGGCATCGTGTTCCAAGTATCTAGGTTAGGAAGTGCTCCTAGAAAACATGAAAATGTCATAAATATTGGGGATCAACTTGGTCACCATCTGAAAATAGGTGTGAGGGGTGTGTATAATTTGATAACTATTTGTGAGGTAGCATATGCAATCAAAACAACTAAGGCAAAGTTGTCTTGAAAGTGGTCATGGTCTGAGGAGATAGTCACGATCTCCAAGGTCATTGGTCGAGTCGGGCTGAGATATAAGTGATCTCAAGTGTTGTTTGTTGTGGTTAGGGAGATATATGTGATCTCCAATGTGCCCCATAAGAAGTCCAAGGTGACTTCCACAGTGTAAGGGTTGGTTGTTTGGTCATGATTTTGGGTTGGTATAGATAGTTGGTCCATTAGGTAGACGGATGAATGAATGACCGAGCTAACCTCAGAAGACCCCATGTCAATTGAGTGCTACCTACATAGCCCCTATTTTAAGGGCCTCAGGCCAATGTAGTTCTCTCTAAAAGGGAAGAAAAGGGTAGGTTATGGATTGGGTTTGACTAGGTTAAGTCATGGTTAAAGGTTAGATGGTTGGTCCATCAGGTAGATGAATGAATGAATGGCTGAGCTAACCTTAAAAGACCCCATGTCAACTGAGTGCTTCTTGCATAGCCCCTATTTTAAGGGCCTTAGGCCAGTGTAGTTCTCCCCAAAAAGGAAGAAAAGTCAAAGAGGTTGATAGTTGGTTTGGTCATGTTAGTGTTTTTAGCATTTCCCATAATATGTTTAATGGTACATGCTTGAAATGATGAGTGTATGATGATGTTATATCCTTTTCCATATTGTGTGATGGTTTATGCTATAACATAGGTTATGTGGTTTTTCATCCTTAGCAATTTTACATATTGGTGATGGATGTATGCTAAAAATGAAATGAGTTTATTTATGCTTCAGCAAGTTTCCATAGTGGTGATGGTATATGCTTGACATAAATTATGTTTGGTTGATAGTTTCCATGTGTATTGTTTTCCATAGAAACTAATGAGAATGGGCTATGATAATTTATATAACAAAAATTGGTATTTACATTAAATAAATCATGATGTTATGTTAATAGTTAGAAAATGTTTTGGTTGTCATGTTATTGGCATGTGACGAAGGTGTGTAAGAAGTAAAAGGTGCGTTGCTCTTTCATTGAAAAGGACCATAATGATAACATAGATAGGGTTTTTGGAAACAAAATCTCCATTCATGCATTATGTCATTGACCATTGGTTTTTGTTACAGAAGTATGCTAATCACTTGCCATTAAGTGAGATCAAAATCCCTTGGGTATGTTGGGGTAATAGGTGTGATTATGTGATATGTGAGGATAGCGTAACCCTTTTTTAGCAGGGATAACTTTGCCCCTTTTATAGGTGACCCTGAGAATGACTATAGGCAAGTCCATGACTTAATAGTTTATCAGTCTCTTTTTCTTTTTTTGGTAAACTGATCAATGCGGGAAGTCTACTTGGGGATGTTGTCTTGTTTTATGGTCATGTGAAGCTGATTAATGTGGGAAGCATCTGAGAGAGTGTTGTTTATGTAACAAAATTTGGGCATAGCCATCCTTCGAGGGAGTGGTCTATATTCTACTTTGTATGTTTTAATGTCTTTGAATAGCTGTCCTTTAAGGGAGCAATCTACTAATTATAGCAATAATGTAGTTGTCCTTTGAGGGAGTAGTCTACATTTATAGTTTATGACCTTTTAATATTTGGTTAGGCATCCCAGTTTTATGTTTTTTTATTGACTAAACTTTTAGTCATGGACTAGACTATAGAGGTTTAGTGGTTCCCCTTTTTATTGGGACAAAGTATAAATGCTTAAAAAAGGGTTAACTAATGTTTGTAGGGAAAAAGAGTTGAAAGGAATAGGAATGAGGATGACAGGGGTTGCTCAAGGGATGAGCTCAAGTTAAACATCAAGTGAATGATTACTTGGTTAACAGTAGAATGGTCATAGATGTAAGGCATTAAGGGGCTCAAGTTTTGGCTGACGAGAGAAGATAGATGATAAGCACTTGATCCATACTTGTGCATTATTATATAAGGTCCGAGCTAATTCGGAGCAACCTTTCCTCATTTGCTTCTTTCCATATTGGTCACGTGTTGGTTTTATTTAATGATGAGATCTCTGATTTTGAAATCTTGATCTTTCAAATTTTTGTTGTAGGCACGTTTGATGCAATATTGGTAGATATGAAGATGATTAAGAGCAGCAAGATGACGTTCATCGAGTAGCTCAAGTTGTGCTAATCGATCTTGATGAAAGTCATCGTTAGAGAGTATGTCATGCAAGGAGATGCAAAGAGATGGTATTTGTACTTCAAGAGGCAAGATGGCCTCAATTATATACACTAAGGAGAAAGGTGTAGCACCCATAGGGGTTTGGATGCTAGTGCGTGTTGACCTAATTTTGCCCCTCAGGCAAAATCTCGGTCACCTCCTACACCTGCTTCGCAGGCCCAGTCATTTCAGATTGCAAGGTCCACTTTCAGGTTTTGACAGTGTCGTTGCAGAGAATAGGCAGTGAAGGACAGAGTCTTCAGACGTCTGCAAGAGAAGAAGGGGAAAAAATGGAGTGTTCGACACTTAGTCAAAAAAGAGGCAGAAAAAATGTAGAGGGCGGCAGATTCGCCGCCCACTACAAGGGCGGGTAAAATGAGCCCATCTACGAACAAAATACAGAGGGCGGCAAATTCACCGCCCACAACACAAAGAAAAGCAAAGACATCGGCCGACATCAGCAATACTGCCGTCGTCGGCACCTTACAGAGACCGACATCGGCAGAACCGCCGACGTCAGCAGCACAAAGGCAGGCACAAAAACTAGAAAAGCCCGCCCTATGGCGGCGAATCAAAAAAGCCCGCCCATAGCGGCAAATTGAAAAAACCTGCCTTAAGGCGGTGAAATGGAAAACCCCACCCCATGGCGGGGAAAGAGAAATTGTCGCGCAGAGTACAACTCTACCGACGTCGGTAGCTTACTGTAACTGACATCGACAAGATTACTGCCGTCGGCAGATTATCGGCCGACGTCAGCAGATATTCCTACATGAAGTTCATGCAAAGGACGGCAAAATCACCGCCACTATAAGGGCGGCAAAATTCCCCTGCAGTGCACAAGAAAAAACCCGCCTAGCCGCCAGAGGAGAAGACCAACACGCAAAACGAGGCAACCAGCATGGTCTTGGCAGACTTGTGATGTCATCAATAGTGTTTTTCACACTTTTCAATGAGACTTCTCTTGGCTCTTCTGCTATAAATACAAGGACTTAGTCATTTTCTAGGGATCTTCGTGACTTTTGTAAAGAGCATTGCTCTGCAAATTTCCCACCTGAATCAATAAAAATATAGTTTTTACCTCCATCTTGGATTGATTTGCTGTGTATGCCCTGAGTACCATCTATGTTTAGTCATTATCTTCCATGCTTTCACAGGTAATACCAACAGACCAGCTATCTACAGGGACCGGTTCTACAGCTGAAAGGAGAAGAGCAATACTTGAGAAGGACAGAACAGAGTAAGTTGCTTGCAAGTGTGCATTCCACAGCACCTCGATAAACCTCTATGATGTATTTTCCATTATAGCCTCCCCCTTTGTCTTAGCAGCCTGATCCCTCTACCAGATGTGTAGAGTATACTTGCATTTCCCCTGATTCTGAGAGTGGATCTGGAAGGTCACTCATGTTTTTGGTGTATCACCTCCTTTAGAGTAGGCTGTTTGTTTTCAAGCTTTTCTCTTTCTCTTTTCACCCCCCCAAATGTATACCTATATATCTATATTTTGCATTACCTGAAACAAACAAGATACATCAGAGGGAACTAGCCCATATCTAGAGACTCTCCTCTCCTGCTTCGCCATCCCACAGGCGAGAGAGGGGTTTCCATGTTGCGGGGAGAGGGCAGGAATCTGTGTTCCTGCCGCTGGGTGCACTTTCTAGCGTCAACAGTTCTGGCACGCCCGGTGGGACTCCAATTTTATCAAAGTTTCTAGCACAGTAGTATTTCAAGATTGATGTTGGTCCTGCTACAGTGATTTTCAAAGATTTCCAACATCTGGCGACTCCACTGGTAAGAGCTCAGTTCTTTTTTTTTAAAAAGACCAGTTACTTAACTTCTATGCCAAAAGTTACCACTAGGTCAGCTTCAAGAAGGGTCCCCTTTGAGTTCATTGAAATACCTTTAAACTCCTCTAAAAGACTCAGGTTTGGAAGAACTCGCCCTTATCCACTGATAAATCCTCCTAGACCTGTTGCTAGGAACACCAACCCAGGCTCCCGCTCTGATCAGCCCCGACTTCAATAAAGACCTCAATCTCTATACCTTCAGTAACAGAGAAGTAATATCTGCCATGCTTACCCAAGCAAACAGTGATGACCTTGAGCAACCACTCGCCTTTTTCAGCCAAGGGTTAGAGGACTTCGAAACCAGGTACACCTATGTAGAGAAGCAAGTCTTGGCAGTAGTGCGCAGCCTGAAGAAATTCAGATATATGTTGTCGAACAGCAGGATCCACCTCATGGTTCCACATCCTGGCGTCAAGGATTTCTTGACCAATCGAGACTTAAACGAGAAAAGAGCGGGATGGATCACCAAGGTAATGGAGTACGACATAGACATCAAAATCACCAAGTTGGTTAGAGGAAGGGGCCTGTGTGAATAGCTAGCTACAAATTTGAGACAAAAGGGTGAAGACAGCTTGCTGATCCATGACGCAGCCATTGCAGAAGAACCAGCTGTCATAAGAGATTGGACACTGGACATGAGGCATTTCCTTCTTACGGGTGAATGTCCACAGGGTCTCGATAGGGCTGGAAGAAGGTATTTTAAACTTTAGTCCCTTCCCTATGTTTTGATTGACGGAGTATTATTTAGGAAGGATCTCTCTGGGGTTCTCTTGAGATGCATTGACTCTAGTCAGGCTGACAAGGTATTGGCTGAGTTTCACAATGGGCCAGCAGGTGGCCATTTCGCCCCTAAGACCACAGCAGCAAAAATAATGAGAGCTGGCTATTTCTGGCCCACTCTCTTCAAGGATACCCATGCCTAGGTAAGGAAGTGTCAGAAGTGTGCACTCTTTGATGGAAAGCAGTGATTGGCTACCATGCCCCTACAGCCCATTCAAGTTGAGCAACCATTCATGCAGTGGGGCCTGGATTTCATAGGGATGATCAACCCTCCCTCTAGCGCCGGACACAAGTGGGTCCTGACTGCTACGGATTATTTCACCAAGTGGGTGGAAGCCATTGCTTTGAAGGAAGAAAATGAGAGCGCAGTCTTGGATTTCTATGAGGACTTAGTGACACGTTTTGGGGTCCCAGCCACTATAATCTCAGATAATGCCTTGGCTTTTCTGGGAACCAAAACTAGTGAATGGGCACTAAGGTATGGTATATACCTCAACACTTCGTCAAATTACTACCCGCAGGGGAATGGACTGGCTGAGTCTACTAACAAAAATTTGATCAAGATTATAAAGAGGACCATGGAAGAAAATCAGAAAACTTGGCATGCCAAGTTGAAAACAGCTCTATGGGCCAATCGAATCACTCTAAAAAGATCAATCGGAAATTCTCCATATACGCTTGTGTATGGAAGGGAAGCAAGGCTTCCTATCTCACTCGAATTGCCAGCGCTGGACCTCATGCATCAGCTGCAGCTAGAAGAAGGAAGCAGCATGGAGGTCAGATTATGTGAACTAATGGAGCTCCAAGAGGTAAGGAACCAGGCCATGGTCTCTATGATCAGTCGCCAGCATCAGGTGAAAAGGCATTTCGACAAGAAGTCTTCGTCAAAGAGTTTTGTTGAAGGAGACATTGTCTTAAAATGGGACGAAGATAGAGCTAAGCCTGGAAAACATGCAAAATTTGATGCCCTCTGGAGTGGTCCTTACATAATTACTCAGTGCAAGTAGCATAATGCGTTCCAGCTCTCCAGGTTGGATGGCGAAGAATTGCGTATCCCAGTCAACGGGATACACCTGAAGCATTGTCACTGAATTTTTGGTTCCACCGTACATAGTTTCCCTTGTTTTCTTCCCTATTTTCCCTAAGTGCAGTTTGCACAGTTAGTTGTTTTTAGTCTTGTGTGTTTCCCTTGGCAGTGGGGGTAAATTCTGTATTTTTGATTTTGGAATCTTCAAAGTTGTTGTGAACTCGCTTCAAAGTCACCATCTGACTCCGCACCCAATGGATATGTAAGGCAACTGGGTTCTAAGCATAGCAGGCACGCTTCCCCCGTGAGTCGCCAATTTGTTGACCCAATTTTGCCCCTCAGGCAAAATCTCGGTCACCTCCTACACCTGCTTCGCAGGCCCAGTCATTTCAAATTGCAAGGTCCACTTTTAGGTTTTGACAGCGCCGTTGTAGAGAATAGGCAGCGAAGGACAGAGTCTTCAGACATCTGCAAGAGAAGAAGGGGAAAAAATGGAGTGTTCGACACTTAGTCAAAAAAGAGGCAGAAAAAATGCAGAGGGCGGCAGATTCGCCGCCCACTACAAGGGCGGGTAAAATGAGCCTGTCTACGAACAAAATGCAGAGGGTGGCAAATTCGCCACCCACAACACAAAGAAAAGTAAAGACGTCGGCCGACATCAGCAATACTGCCGTCGTCGGCACCTTACAGAGACCGACATCGGCAGAACTGCCGATGTCGGCAGCACAAAGGCAGGCACAAAAACCAGAAAAGCCCACCCTATGGCGGCGAATCGAAAAAGCCTACCCATGGCGGCAAATTGAAAAAACCTGCCTTAAGGCGGTGAAATGGAAAACCCCACCCCATGGTGGGGAAAGAGAAATTGCCGCGTAGAGTACAACTCTACCGACATCGGCAGCTTACTGTAACCGACGTCGGCAAGATTACCGCCGTCGGTAGATTATCGGCCGACATCGGTAGATATTCCTACATGAAGTTCATGCAAAGGACGGCAAAATCGCCGCCCACTATAAGGGCGGCAAAATTCCCCTGCAGTGCATAAGAAAAAACCCGCCCAACCGCCAGAGGAGAAGACCAACACACAAAATGAGGCAACCAGCATGGTCTTGGCAGACTTGTGATGTCATCAATAGTGTTTTTCACACTTTTCAATGAGACTTCTCTTGGCTCTTCTGCTATAAATACAAGGACTTAGTCATTTTCTAGGGATCTTCCTGACTTTTGTAAAGAGCACTGCTCTGCAAATTTCCCACCTAAATCAATAAAAATATAGTTTTTACCTCCATCTTGGATTGATTTGCTGTGTATGCCCTGAGTACCATATGTGTTTAGTCATTATCTTCCATGCTTTCACAGGTAATACCAACAGACCAGCTATCTACAGGGACCGGTTCTACAGCTGAAAGGAGAAGAGCAATACTTGAGAAGGACAGAACAGAGTAAGTTTCTTGCAAGTGTGCATTCCATAGCACCTCGGTAAACCTCTGTGACGTATTTTCCATTATAGCCTCCCCCTTTGTCTTAGCAGCCTGATCCCTCTACCAGATGTGTAGAGTATACTTACATTTCCCCTGATTCTGAGAGTGGATCTGGAAGGTCACTCATGTTTTTGGTGTATCACCTCCTTTAGAGTAGGCTGTTTGTTTTCAAGCTTTTCTCTTTCTCTTTTCACCCCCCCCCAAATGTATACCTATATATCTATATTTTGCATTACCTGAAACAAACAAGATACATCAGAGGGAACTAGCCCATATCTAGAGACTCTCCTCTCCTGCTTCGCCGTCCCACAGGCGAGAGAGGGGTTTCCATGTTGCGGGGAGAGGGCAGGAATCCGTGTTCCTGCCGCTGGGTGCACTTTCTAGCGTCAACAGTGCGGTAAGCCCATAAAGCGAAGGGAATGTTAGTGTGCCAATCCCTTTCAGTGTCGTTGACCACCTTCATTAGGATTTTGGTTAAGATTTTGTTAGAAGCTTTTGCCTGTCCATTTGCTTATGGATAGTAAGGTGAGGAGAAGCTAAGTTTGATGCTAAAAGTGTCACAAATATTTTAGACGGTTTTATTTTTGAAAAATTTGCCGTTATCGATGATTATTTTGTGAGGTACACTGAAACGACATATGATGTGGTGGTTAATAAAGTTGATGATTTTGTCAGCTTTAGTGGAGATGAGGGGAATAGCTTCCACCCATTTAGTGAAATATTCAGTTGATGTGATAATAGACTGATGTCAGAGAGATGAATGAGGGTTAATCTTATCGATTAGATCCAAGCCCCATTATGAAAAGGGCCACAAATCCATAACAACTTGTAAAGCATGGCTAGGGATGTGAAGTAAGTTAGCATGTTGCTGGCATTTGATACAATGTCAAACATAGTCACTGCAGTCTTGGTGAAGAGTGGGCCAATAATAGCCTAGGCAGAGGATGCACTTTGCAACCACATTACCATTGAAATGTCCTCCACAAATCCCATCATGAACTTGTTTGATGGCATGAGATGTCTTAGTGGAGGTTAGGCATCAGAGAAGGAGGCCGTCAAAACCTTATTTGTAAAGAAGACCCCCTAGCATGGTGTATCAAGTAGTACTCTTGATAAAAGCCTATTGTCCACTGCTAGAGAGATTAGGAGGAATAATGGAATAATTCAAGTAGTCAAAAATTTGTTTGTACCAAACATCATGTGGACTAGAGTTGATATTGCTAACAAAGTTGATGTCAGTTGAGATATATGAGGGCAACACCAAATGGTGTACTGTGACATAGATTCTTGAGGAAGCAAATGAAGATGGGATGTGTGAGGTGAGAGAGGCCATAGTGTCTGCAAACTTATTCATAGAGTGAGGAATAGTTTGCAAGAGATAACAGTCGAAAGACCCTAACAATGTGTCAACACGATGTTTATATCATTTCAAAACTTCATTTTTACAAAGATATGAACCGTTACTCTGATTAACGACTAGTTGCGAGTCACCAAAGATATTGATTGTCTTAATGCCCAAGAAAAGGGTAGTTTTAAGCCCCAAAATTAAGGCTTCATACTTAGCCATGTTATTGGTGCATTCAAAGTCAAGTTTGAAGGATAGAGGCATGGGCTCACCCTCGTGAGGGATGAGAATAACCCCCACACCCTCATCGAGTTGACATTTAGATCTATCAAAGAACATTGTCATTTGATAGGGGATGTCATCGGTGGATAGCATGGTGATAGACTCATCAAGAAATTTGTAGTTAGAGGGTTGGTTATTAGGTAAAGAGGCACCTGCTAGTTGGTTAGTGATTGTTTGCCCCTTTATAGACTTTTGTTGAATGAATTCCAAATTGAACTCAGTGAGAAGCATGAAGCAATGAGCCATACATTGGTTTTGGTATGGCTTGGAATGCATGTATTTGAGAGGGTCAGTGTGGGTGATGACGTAAGTCTTGTGGTTGAGGAGATAGTGGAGGAGTTTGGAGGTGGCAAAGACTAATGCCAAGCAAAGTTTTTTAGTATGAGTATACTAAGTTTCTTAGTCAATGAGCATTTAGCTTATATAATAACTGCCTGCTCACGATGTTGTTTGTCTCGATGCATGATCATGGCACCTAAGGAATGATTTATTGCCAAAATGTAAAGGTAGAAGGGTTGGTCATCTTTAGGTGGAATAAGGACTGGTGGAGAGACAAGATAGCATTTAAAAGCCTCAAAAGCCTCTTAGCAATCCTTATCCCAATTAAAGGAGACATCCTTCTTGAGGAGGTGATGGAAGGGTTTGCATCGGTCAGATAGATATGAGATGAAGTGACGAATAGATTGAAGCTTCCCTTATAGGCTATGAAGTTGTTATAGGTTAGTTGGTCTGGAGTATGGCTCAAATTTTAGCTGGATCTACCTCAATGCCATGGAGAGAAATAATGAAACCAAAAAGCTTCCCTGATTAAACCCCAAAGATGCATTTCTTGGGATTGAGTTGAATGTTATATTGTAGTAAGTGAGTGAATATTGTTTTGAGAATGATTAGGTGGTCATGGTGAACTTTGGATTTCCCCAGTAGGTCATCTACATAGTCTTCCTTGATTTTGTGGAGGAGATCATGAAAGATATAAGTCATGGCACGTTGGTATGTAGCACCTACATTTTTGAGGCCAAAAGGCATAAACCTATAGTAGAATGTTTCCCATGGGGTGATGAAGGTGGTTTTATGTTGATCTTGTGGCACAATCAAGATTTGGTTATATCCTGAAAACCCATCCATGAGTGATAGCATCTCATGACCAGCCGTAAGATCAACAAGTTGGTCGATGTTTGGTAAAGGAAAGTCATCCTTTGGGCAAGCTAAGTTGAGGTTGTGATAGTCAGTACAAATTCAAATTCCCTCTGTTGCTTTTGTGACAGGGATAATGTTTGACACCCATTATGGATAATCAATGGGTTGGATAAATGAGATAGAGAGAAGACATTGAAGCTCCTCTTTGACAAAGAGTGTGATGTGAGGATGCATCTTGTGAATCTTTTGCCTGACAGGCTTAGCTTCACGGTTCATTACAATGTTGTGGATGATAATGTCAGGGTCAATACCAGGCATATCACTATAAGACCAAGCAAAGGCCTTGCTATGATCTGTAAGGAATGTGGTATAGTCAATTTGTTCCTAGGCATCTAAAGATTGACCAATATTTAAAATGTTAGGAACATCAGAAGATGGGAGATTAATGTCAATAGTTGATTCTTTTAACATAACCTATGTTTCCAAAGGAAGTCATCTTTGTATGAAGGAGTCATCTGCACCCATGTAGGTGAGTATGGCATCATCATCTAGGCATTAGACAATGTTGATGCTAGAATATTCATCATCTATCATGTCTGGATAAATGAGAGAAAGAGACCTTGATGCCCCACCTATTTGATAGGTCAGGGGTTCTAAGTGAATGACATTTATGAAAAAAAAACTAGGAGGGATGGAGACCACCGACTCCATAGGTGAGGGTGGGGGACTAGGTGAGGTTGGAGGAGAATTATTTATGATAATTTCATGGCAAGGGATCTTAGAGGGTTCTGTAGGTTCTTCAAAACCCACGCCATGTTGTCTCTTGGCATTTTTAATTGCCTCATGATTTAGAGGCTCAATGGGCTTGTGGGGACCTTGTTCATAATGCCTAAAGCCAAAACCCTTCCATGCACACTTATGAAGATAGGTGTGAGCAAAGTGAGGGTTGCTAAGGAAGGAGAAATTAGAAGTGAATTGTTGGGGTGATGAGAGAGGATTTCCAACAATAGGAGCCTGATCTAGCCCTCCATAGATGAGATTAGTTTGGAGATTAGGAGGACCATATGGAATGACCATTATGATGCGATGGAGTAGCTAGGGTGGTGATGAAGTTTTCCATATTCCTGCAGAGTTTGAAACATGTCAAGGGTAAGCAAGCGATACTCCCCAAGTGAAAGGCGTTGGAAGGTATCTTCCATAAGATCTTTCGTGATCACTTGAGGAGTAGGTGTAGGTGTGACTAGTGTTTACGAGATTATCAAAGCTTATGAGGGTGAAGGTGGTGTTTGGGTGGATGTTTTCAAAGGTATGAGAACATCATTAGATCAATAGGTCATGTTGCATGTTTTAAAGGGGGAAGGGTCAGCAGGAATGACATGAATCTGCCCCTCGTGTTCAAACTTGACACAACGATGCAATGTGGAATGGACACAGGTCATGGCATGTATCCAAGGTCATCCCAACAACATGTTATATTGGAACTCCCCCTCAATGATATAGAAGAGTTTTGTAATTATACATGGACCAACACAAACATGCAGGACCATAGTGCCAATGGTAGTGGCGGTGGCATCGTTGAAAGAATGAAGAATTGCATCAGTTTTTGACATGTAATTCTTCGAAAGGGCTAGTTGATCATATGCATGGGTAGAAATGATGTTGATGCTAGCACCTCCATCAATCATAACCCACTTAACATGAGTTTGATCAATGTAAGCTGTAATAAAGAGGGTGGCATCCTGATCTTCCAGGTTAGAGGCAGGAATCTCAGAATCACTGAAGGTGATGGAGGCAATGGTTAGCAATGATTTAACTAAAGTAGCTAGTAGTTGGGGGTCTTCAGGTTGGACCTCTACTACCTATAAATCTTTGATTAAGGCTTGTTGATATTGTGAAGAGCTTTGAATTAGGTCATACAAAGACATCTTCACAAGGGTTTGGTGAAGTTGTTTCACCATGTAGTCACAAATTACCTCTGAAGATGTTGGTTGAGATGTGCCCAAGATAGAAATCTTGGGTTTTGGTGGTTGAGAAGGCTTGGTGAATGGATATGTCCAAGGAATAAAAACCTACTCTTTTTTATTTATCCTTTAGGGTTTGTGACCTGGTGGCCACATTAAGAGTGTTGATTTCAAATAAAGGGAGAGAAGGTGGTAGAGGGACCATAGTCTCGCATTGGGATCCCGATTCAAGTGAGGAGGTTTGGGAGGCATGGGATGGTGTCGGTGTTTTGTCAAAAGGGTGGTCAAGAGGATCCTTAATGAGAAGGGTATCCTTTTCTAGGTGTTGATGAATGACAACATTAAGAGCACAATACTTCTCAGTATCATGCCCAAGTGTGTGATGATATGCACAGATTTTAGTGTCATCAAACCAAGATGGTTTTGGTTTGAGAGGTTGGTATGGCTTAATTAGTGGGAGAACAATGCTAGAAGACTACAATAATCAACATAACAGTGAAGCATAAGAACCCATTAATGGGTTTGTACTCGTTGTTGCAGTAGGGGTTGACAACTTCTATTTAGGAGTTATAGGAGGAGTTTTTCATACCACCTTTTTAGTTGGTGGTGTGGCCACACATGTAGATGGCACTTTCTTGATGAGAGGTTTTGGATTTATTGGAGGAATTATGTTTTTGATGGGTAGAGGGAGTAATGGAGGTAGTTTGTTTTTGTGAGGTGTTGGAATAGGGAGCACTCCTGTTAAAGTGGAAGGATGTAGACCCAAAATAGAGGGCAATGGTGAAGATGGGGGAGGAGTAGACCGACGTGGTTTAGCACCATTCTTTAGCATGGTGTGAGGACGACTACTATGTGGGGAGAGGTTCAAATGTAGCTTCACTTATGG
Source organism: Torreya grandis (assembly GCA_037957365.1). Lineage (NCBI taxonomy): Eukaryota > Viridiplantae > Streptophyta > Pinopsida > Cupressales > Taxaceae > Torreya > Torreya grandis. The sequence continues at coordinate 1,528,942 of JARHVA010004287.1, read as the reverse complement.
GTGAGTGAGGTTTGATATAGGGTGAACACTGAGAGATTTAATCTGTTTCGACATGGTGGATGCTTGTGAGGGTTTGGGTTTGGATGTGGAAGGCTGAGCTTTTGATGATTTAGAAATGGAACCCTAATTTTTGTTAGAGACTTTGGGGTGATTTGTCATGGAAGGGTTGGTAGTATAAGATGAAGTGGGATGTGTAAGATAAGGAGCCTTAAGTTGCTCCCATAGCGCCTCATGTTTTAGGTTCCTAGAATGGAGAAATCCTAAGTTTTCTGCCAATCGAGAGAAGGGTTTAGATGATGTCATGTGAGACTTTATAGTCATTCCTTCAGGGGATTTAGGTGATTTCGAGAGTGGATACGTGTGGGATGTAGTGATCACGGGCCAAAGGCAAGAGAGAACCATCACCATATCTTCTTTGGCCGAAGTGGATGAGGTGGTGAGTTCTTCTCTCAGTGGAGAAGGGATTGGAGAATTTAGCTCTTCAAGCGGATAGAGCATAGGAATGATCATGCCTTCCATGTATGGTCTAGGAGCATGGAAGGTATGATTCTCCATTGGTAATAAGAAGGATGAGGGCTGGGCCACTGGCGTTGGTATCATCAAAGCATCCTCCAATATGGGAGAGGTCAAAGTAGACTCTCCTACGTGTGAAAAGGGGGTGGATGGAGGACTATCCTCCATTGGTGGAGGATAAATAGGAGATGAAGGCTCCTCTAAAGGGTGAAGTAGAGGGATTATGGCCCTTTCTACATGAGGGTGTGGGGTATGAATGGTAACTTCTTCCAATGGTAGAAGAAGAGGGAAGGTGGGGGCAAGAGGAACATGTAATACAGGATCCTCATGAGGTAGAAGAATGGGTAGAGGAGGTGTTTGATGTTGTGGGGGTGATATGGGTAAAATAGGCTCTTCTACCTATGGTGGAGAAATGGGTTGACTAACCTCTTCAAATTGTGGGAGAGGCTGGTTAGGAATAAAAGGATAAACTATGTCGACCGTGTGTATGTTGCACTCTTGAGGGTCATCGGCCATGGTCTGAACATTGTTCTGACTTGGGGGATGGTTAGGAAATGGTTGCCTAAAGACATCCATGTTTTGGTTGGCCGACACATTAGGGTTATCCAAAACAAGGTCCCCTTTGTCTAACATGTCTTGAACAATGTTTTTGAGGGTTTTGCAATTGTCTGTGTCATGACCCTTGACACGATGGTAATTACAAAAGTCATTTTCCCTATACCATGTAGGGATGGCTCGTGAGGGGTCAAATTAGACTGGTCAGATTTGAGGGAGGTTAAGGACCCCCTACTTAACTAATTTATCCAATATGGAACCATACAATTCTCCTATTGGAGTGTATCGTCACTGTTCATACTGTTGTTGGAATTGTCTAGTGATGCTTTTTGAAGTGGAGGGCTCAGATTGGTTGGTTATGGTAGAAGATGATGACCTAAGGACTACAACATTTGCTAATCCCTTGGACTTGGAGTGGGAAGAAGAAGGTTTGGAAGAAGAAGGGTCATTGGATTTTGAATTAGTATTTTTGCTACGCAATTTGACCTTATCCTCTTTAATTGCACAAAGTTCAAGCTTTCAGGCCATAGTGAAAGCTTCATCGAATGTGCGGAAAGTTTGAACCTGCAAAGTGGATGAGATGTGCTTGGCACATGCTCTTGAAAAGAGCTCAATGAGCTCAAGTTGGGGTAGTGAGAAGGAGAGTTGGTTAATCAAACCTCTCCAATGGGCGACAAAGTCAGCTATTAATTCATCCTCAAATTATCTAATGGAATAAAGGTCTGTGATGGAGACCTTCTTGGTGATGTTGATTGAGAAATGATTGAGGAAAAGTTGAGTGAGTTGAGTGAAGGTGAAGAGAGAATGATTGGTAATGGAGCTATACCAGTCAAGGGTGGTGCCAACAAGTGACATGGGGAATGTGTGAAGTAATAACACATCATCATGTGTTATGAGGTAACAAGCATGTCTAAACACTTGAAGATGTTGTTGTGGGTCCTCTTTACTCTGAAAGCAAGTAAATTTTGGGAGTTCCCACTGGCTAGGGTATGGTCGAATAGGAATTCAAGGGTGGATAGGTTTGTTTCAAATTTGTTCATATGAAAGAACATTCTTCAAACCTGAAATAGATGTCTCAAGGTTGGACATCTTATCCATTAACATCTTTATTAGATCGATAGATTGATTGGAATGAGGGGCACCCCCTAAGTTATATGGAACCTAGAAGGTGTTGGGAGGGGTGTATGACATACTTGGTTACATTTGTGTAGGTGCAACATACTGATAGTTTGTCATAGGGGCCAATATCGAGGCTAAGGGGGTTTGTGTCATGAAGTTGGAGGGCACAAATTGACTAGATGCCGCTAAGGGTGGTTGAATGGTAGTGAGACTAGTTAAAGGATGAGTAGCCACTCTTGTGTTTACAAGTGCAAGAGTGGATGGGATACAGACAATCAAGTTCTAAAAAGCTATCAAACTTGGTTGAATTATTTGTGGTTGAGGGGGTACAGAAACCTCGATGGAGGTAGGGCCAGAAAGGATAGAAGGGGAGGCCAAATCTTGAACATTGGCCATGATTGGGTTACTGGTCGAGGAAATAACCTGAGTGACCATAAGTTGGGTAGTGGATGTTATTGATATCATTACCGCTTCAACCAAATAAGTTGGCATCCCATAAATAAGGTTACCTAAAGGATCTCGCGTTTGGCTTCTAGCGAGATAATGTTGGAGAGTCTTGACATTGTGGTCAAGGAATCTCTCAAAATCTTGATCCCCTTTAAGAACAATAGGAGGTTGATTGGGGGTAGGTTGGATAGGAGTATGCTCAGTATCTGAAGTATGCTCCATTAGATGACTAGGTACAAAGGGTGAAGGTGGGAGTGGTTGTTGACTCACATGGTTAACAAGAGATTTGGCTTGACTGTGTGTCAAGACCATCCAAGGTGAAAGGGATTTAGGGTCCAAAAACTATGTGTTTTAGTTTCAAAAAACTAGAATTTGTGTTGAACAACAAGAAATTTGGGTTTTAAGCTTGTTGTTTTGGAAAGATTTTTTTATTTACTGACAGTGACCAATGCCAATTGTTTTAACCGATGTCGGTTATAAAATGTTGCCGATGAAGGTTATCTAACCAATGTCGGTGAATGGTTGTTGCCGACGTCAGTGGACAAAACTGATGTTGGTTTCTGTGTAATTCCAAAAACACAAAAAACTGATATTTTTTAGAGGAAAAAGATATTCTGAGTTGTTTTAGACTTCAAAATGATGCAACCTTACCAGCTCAAACAATTAGATAAAAATAGCAAAATAGATGATTAGGCAAGCAACCTCTAAAATGTTAGATTCCTAGGAATGAATTTTAGAGTCGTGGTGGCTTATGCCTTAAAAGAATGTGTTGGGAATTGGGCTTGTAGAATAGGTCCTAAAGAGGAAGTCTATGGTTGGTTTTAGGTTGTGTTTTGGTGCTCAAAAATATCTGTGTTAGGTTTAGTACGTGGCTTGGTGCTGGGGCTTGCTCCCTTCACTTCACAAACCCAGAGCTGAGCTGGGCTACTTAGCCAAAATATACTTTGCCTATAGTTTATACTCTACCAGAGAACAGAGTGGGTCCTCCTCTTGGTGGTGAAATCCAAGTAGGATCACCAGGTGGGGTAAGGTATCCGCTAGGTGATGAAATCCTAGATGGGCCTTGTCTCAAGTAAGTTTAAATGTTTGATTTTATGTGATTATGGTTTGGTTGTGTAACATTTGTGCACTATGATTTATTCATAATGCTTTAATTACTAAGTGGGCTAAGTATGCATTCAAGTAATAATTAAATGAGTTCTTAACCCAAATCAAAATATGTTGTTCAAATACAAACAATTGGAAAAGAGATTAAGAGTATGAGTTTTTCACTACTCTATGATGGAAGAAGTAACAAGAAGAAAAAGAGATGTTCTTTTTAACTTATGCTAATGGTTTCCTTTTGAAACAAAAAGAAAGTAAGAGAAGCTAAGAGAAGCTAAGTTTTTTATTTCTTAAGAAATAAAAGCAAAGAAGAGGGGATGCAAGAAGAGAATATTTCCCTAATTCATCTATATGAAAATTTGATCTTTCAAAAGAAGAAGAATGAACCCAAGGAAAACTCCAAGGGTCCCACCGAGTGTGCCAGAATGTTTCTCTAAGTTTTTCTACAATTGCATTCAGAAGAAGGAAGAAACTAAGGTTAATAGGTTGGGGTTTGACGTTACCCAAACTTAGTGTGCACCGTATCCAAGCATTTTGGGAGCTCCTATTTGGATGTGGAGGAAAAACCTGCAATAAGAAAGAAACTCAAACAAGGAAAATGTTAGAGGAGGATATGGTGGACTGCCAAGCTACGCGCTCGGTCCCAAAAGCGTAAAGCTCCCTAAGGGATGATAGTCCACTACTTAACAAAAAGAGTGTTGTATAAAAAGAAATGATGAAAGACTAAGAAAGAGAAAAATAGATAATGCATACTTGTTCTCTATAGTCAGTCTGTCACAGTCACTGACATTGATAGTCCTACTGAGGTCAGTTGGGAAATAATGCTGACATCAGTTTGGTTACCGATGTCGGTAGGGGCAGTGGACCTTAGACGGGTCTCAGGTTATTTTTGTGGTTGACATAGGAGTCTAGAAGTTTAAAGGTTTGTGTAAAATTGCGGGAAGGTGAATAAGGTCTGAGGAAGGGCAAAGGTGGGGATAGGTGTGAAAAGAGGGTAAGAATAAGAGGAAGGCTTTTCAGCCTCTCCATGGAATAAGTTGGGTTTCTCTTAACAGTTCTTAAAAATATCAACTGGAAACTAATTACCAATGTATTCTAAAATATTGAAATGAGACTAGATACTTAGCTCTATTAGATGAAGAACCAGAGGTGTCAGAATGCTTATTCTTGTTGTGGTTGATGTTGAGGTCCTCGTACAATGTTTCAATCCAGTGTTTGGAGTGACTTGTGCATAGCTTGGGTAGCCAAGAGAGCGATAGTCAAATTTTGATGCTTGGTCTCAAAGTGTGTGTGTCAATTAGCAAGAAGGTGGGGTGTAACTCAATGTTAGAGCTTGGGTTATGTAATCGATGTCAGCTACTCTGTCGACGTTGGCATAGGATGATGACGTCGGCTGAGGGTTGACTGATGTCGACAGAGAGAGAATAGGTAAAAGGGATATTTTTAGCTCTTCTCCCATTTCTCCACCTGCCAAGTGCCTTTGCCATTGGAGAATGGTCAAAGCATAGGTTTATGAGGCATGAGGGTTAGTTAGGAAGTTAGGATGGAGTGAGAATAGGTCTTAGGTAGTTAGGATTTGGAAGACCTAGTCTCAGGGTGACTCATAGGTTAAGAAAAGGTCTTAGGGCGAGGTGTCCAAGGTGAGGTGTCTAGGTGAGGTCATTAATTTAAAATAAGTAGTTTATTTTAAATTAATAAGGTGTGTAAGTGTTTATAAGGGGACCAAGGGGGGGTTGACATAATGTTGATGTCTACACATACATTATTTGGATAATAATGATAATCTTCATTATTCAAGGAAGAAATTACTGTGAAATGCTAGATTCACAAATTTACTATCTTCGAACTTGTTAGAGATAATCTAGGGTGATATTTTCCCCTTTTAACAACTTCTTATTTTATTGGAGACAATCAATTATGATTTTGAAAAATTCATTTTTATTCTAATAACTTGATGTTGATATATTCATAGTAGTTAAAATAATATAAACATATTAAATTATTTATAAATACATGTTTATAGAAATAATATAAATAGATTTCACATAAATAATCTCCAAAAATAGATAACAATCATCTTTGAATCTCTTTTCTTTCATATTTCTAAACCTACAAATTTTTGGAGCTAATTTTTGCTAATGTCTATTTAAAAAAAAAATTATATGTAGATTCTATTAAAAGACTATAAATATTGTCCCAAAACTTTCATTCATTTATTATTTGGTATTTTAGACCCTAAAATTAATTCTTGGCATCTCTAGAGCCAATTTTGTGAATTTCTAAAGTCAGACTGATGACTTTTGGAGTTAGATTAGTGACTTTAAGAGTTAGACTAGTGACTTTAAGAGTTATACTGGTGACATTCAGAGCCAGATTGGTGACTTTCAAATTCAACTTCAAATGATCATAAATTTTTCATATGGACTTAGTTCAATTTTATTAATTTTTTAACTTACATTTTTTTTGAGAGAAATAAAAATATGAAATTATATTTAGGACAAAATATGTTATTGATGGAAATTTTTTATTTTTACCACAACCTATCCATTTTAGTTTTTTTATCTTCACATGCCAAAACAAAAACTAAACTAACATAAAAGGACACCAAATATTTTTGGTTGATGCAATTTTGCATGTATGCCTTGAATGATCCTACATCAGTATTAAATATATCTCCAAAATTAATGAGGAATTTAGAGATGATTTTTATGGGACTCTAGAGCTACTAGTGATCTTTGGAGATACTTCAAGGTTGTCATCTATTTGGTATTTTATCACTTATAACTTTTTTATTTATATTGATGATTCATTTCAGCCTACATAGATAAAATTTGTCATCCATTCTCTGAGAACTTGTTAGAAATTATCAACAATGTATACCACAATAAATCCTAAAGAATAGACTATATATATATCCAATATTTCATTCTAAACAAGCATAAGTTCTTAAAACTACATCTAAGTCTATTTTAAAACATGATTTATGAAAGAGAAAATTGTATTATTCATGATATAACTATTATGGTCTCATCAACACTTTACGTTGGTGTAACTTATGGAACTAGATGTATTCATCCTTATAGTTCTCTAGGGGGTAATACTCATGCTTCAACATGTCAAAAATTAATTCAAAGTTTAAACATGCCTCAATTTTTTTTCACCTTATGTATTGAAGCATTTAAACTAGTGGGATACTTAAATAGACATCTTCAACTTTACAAAGGTGACCATATGTATGTTAGTGAAAATATTGACTATGAACTATTCCTTAATTTGTCAAATAAAACTATCAAATGATGTGGCATTGATTTTTAATTTGAATAATTGGATACAAATATTGAATTATACTTTGAAAAGAATTTATTGATATAATGACATATGTTTAGGCCATGCAAAAGGAGTGGCTTACAAACTAAGTTATACCCTAAGTTAACAAAAAATGAAAAAATATTTTGTGGTGCTACTCTTAGAGGGGATCTCAAATAATCTTATGGAATTTTTAGGATGTTTTAATTAATTTATCATGGGTGTAATCCATCTTGCTATTGCTATATCATTATTATGTATAATTTGAAACAAATTCGATCAGTAGTCATTATTTCTCACATTGTGATTACATGTTTATAAGAATATAGGAAATCTTGTTTTAAAACATAATATCCACAATAGGGGCCCTAGGATGTTAGTGTAGTGGAAACCATATTCTTGTTAGAAATTGATCTGACATGGGTTTTTATCCAAACTTAATTAGTTTATCCAATTTTGGATACTTAAATAACTTTACTCAATTTCCATAAAATTAGCTTGTTTATTAAAAATTAGTATTTAAAAACTAAAATAAAATCAAGAAATAATAAAGGTTAGACAAAAAAACTATAAATTGATAACAGAGTTCACCTGTATGGAGTATATCTCTAGGTCAATTTTAAATGATGAACCAATCCATTAAAAAATCTTTGAAAATTACACTTTATTCTTACTTTACATGCAAAGTACCATGTGTTTATTTTTTTTACCTTTTTAGCTTCATCTTCAATATACCATAAATTTTGTACAGGTGTTGAAAAGAATCCATTTAAATTGTATTATAAAGCTCTCGATGAGATCTTTGATGTGTGGATAGTTCATAAGAATTTGAGACCATCTAATTGGATCAATTATTCATATCCTCATGATCACTCCTCCCCATTATGAATCATTTGGACCACTAAAAGTTTGATTTTATTTTAAAATAAAGAGAGGGTATAGCTCCCTTGCTTTTCTAGTTTCCATCCATTTTTATTTCCTTGGATGCATTCCTTTTATACCCATATGAAGGTACTCTATGTCACACCTTCATGAAGTCCTCACCCTATTTTAAAGAATAACATCTTCCTAAAACTCATCAAGATATCCAAGAGAAAAATCATCAAAAAATAATAATTAAACACTCTCACCTTGATCCATGATCATAGGAGGATCATATAGTTTTAGGTTTAAAAAAAAAACCATAAAATACATTTACATTTATAGAGGTAGCTCTAATAGAAAATTATTATTAAAAATCTTTTCCAAAATATTAAATGGACCATACCTAATTAGTTTGAGATTTTTAACTTTAACTTTGAGATTTTATTTGATAATATGTAGCCAAAATAGATCACTACCTTAGAAGTGATGATCAACCCAATGTTTATCATGCCTATTATTATAATTGGCTTGGATCTTCTCCAATTATTATTGGACAAATTGATGAACTAAATGTATCTTCTAGATGAACGTATTTAATTTTTCTGCATCTTTATGTCCATCTGCCATTGATTCTTGTCCAAAAAATAAATTACAAATGGGACTTAAAAAAATAACCAAAAGAAGTCTACACATAACATAACTGTTCATCCCAAATATTGGGATGTTTACTATAATACTCTTAGAGTAAATGAACCATTATTATGTTAACCAATTTTATTTGACTGTTAGTTTATGGATGAAATGCAACACTCTTCTTGAGTTTTATGTCCATCAAGTCTCAAAAATCTGACCAAAATATCCTAATTAATAAATAATTTTGATCAGATACAATAGATGTGGGCAAACCAAAATGAACCCAAACATTGTTGAAGAATAAGTGTGTAGTCTCATCACTTGTTATAGTTTTTTTTATAGGGCACTATTATACACATTTTTCTAAATATATTGAAAACCACATAAAAATAGTCTTGAATCCTTCTTGACATAGGTAAGCCTCCTAAAAATCCATAGAAACACTCTCCTAAGGACATGTAGGTATGGGAAGTGGTGTAAACAAGCCTAAATTCCTATAACTAGGCTTGATAGTAGCACAAAGAATACCACATTTTATAGACTTATATACATTTTCATATATATGAGGCCAATAACATTATCTTTGAAAATTTTTAACTATTTTTACAATGCTAAAATGACTATAAATAAGATAAGTGTGTGCTTCCCTAATCACATGCACCCTTTCATCCTGGGAATGCATAATTTACAAAGATGATACAATAATCCATCATATATGTGATGGTATAATTCCTATACCTAATTACCATGAGTTAGATCTTCATAGACATCCTTAAAATCAAAATCTCTAACATATTATTCTTATTATCTTTCATGCATAGAATAATTATTTTGGAAAAGAATAGATGCAATAATATGAGGTATTAAAATCATATAAACAACTTGTTTTGTATAAATTTTTAATACCTGATCATGAGATGGAATTATTACAAAAACTCCATCCAATGAAAGTGCCTTAAATTTTGTAGCTTTAACTATGACTAGAGATATTGTAAAGTCTGGTCATCCATGTGGATTATTGTCTCTTTTCCTAGCAAATAATGCTTACATGTTAGTAGAGGTTCCTAAAGCATCAGAACATGCTAAAGATGAGGATAAATAGGTTATACTTTAGTGCACAAGATAGTGTGTTGTATTCATCTCAAAGGTTAAATAACAAATGAATTATTATGTGTTAAGTAAGAAGTAGGAACAAAAAGTAATTCATTAACATTTATAGAGTATTTAGATTAAATTAGATAGAAAGTAAGCAAAACATTAGACATGAGAATGCACACAAAGAAAAAAGTAAGAAACACAACAGTTAACCATAATCGAATAGTTTTTATTGTTCTCTTCAAAAAGTAGAACTCTCTTCTTCTTACAAACATAAGTATATATGGACAATTGTAGTCTATGATCATTCATATTATTCTTATACTTGGTGCTAAAATTGGAGTTTATTTATATTCTAACCTATTACAAGTCATGGAGATAGGAAAAAATAGACATATATATGACAAACTGAGTACATAATGCATGAATATCAAACAAATATCCTGCATATCTTTAAAATCCAATTTCTTCTCCAAACACTTTCCCAAACTTCAAATGTTGTCTCATCCTAATATAACATTATATGATCTTATTAAATTACACATATGTCTAAAGCTGAAGAAGTGGTTGGACTAGTAAGAGTTGCAATAATCATTCAAGTTGTCATTTCTATTTTTCACCTCTTTCACACTACTTAGCCACCCTTCTATTTTTTTAACTAATTATCACACCAACCTACCACCCTTTCAAGTTTTCAATAGGTTGGCATAACTAAGTGGCCACCCTTTATGGTTTTTCAACCATCTTGGCCCTACTTGTCTTACTAGGTCATTCCCAATACAAAATTCTTATATAAATATTGTACAAAATTGGTACTTTATGTAGTACTTAAATTGATGGAGGTGACATGGATGAAAATAATGACTAGCCAAAAGAGTCTTTAGCCTTAAAATTCATTACCTTGCATTGAGTGATGACCCATTAGAGCTCTAATGATGGATTTTACATAGGTGTGTTGAGAATATAGGTAACTTCACTATAAAAGGGAGATATATCAGTCTTATAAGCATGCTAGTCTAGCATGACTTCTTGGATCATGCACATCAGCGTGCACATCAGTGTATGATATCCAATGATTTATTTAAGATCTGAAATTTTTTTATGCTCATGGCTTCCTTAGTGTTGGTGACCCTTGTCTAAATATCACCACTCAATTGCTCCAATTTTTCTACATGATGTTGAGCTTGGAGACCAACAAAGGAACTACATAGAATTTGACTCTACCAGTTGATAATGTTGTCATGCACATTATCCTAGGAATTGAGAATGTCTTGGAGTGATATTCCATTCTCATCCATATAAGTAGTGTGGTTTCCCATAATTGTTTTAGAGTTTGTGTCCATGGTAAAGTCTACACTAAAACTAGCTAAAGAATCATCTAGTTATTTCTTCTAATCCATCAAGTTATGGGTGACCTATTGTGATTTTAGTGTAGTAATTTCTAGCATGTCCTAGTAATCCTCTAATAATGTGATGAGTGTGGGAGCCTTGGTATTTACATCATGGCCCAATGTGATAACTACATAGATTTTCTAGGCTACGCATGAGTCCTTGATTAACTCAAAGACAAAAGTCTTGAGTTTACATTGGTCGGACATGAGTTGGTCCCTAATTTTTTGAGTGACCATCTATGGGTAGGTTTCTAAGATAATATTTCTAGCTTCATGGAGGCAAGCCTTAAAATCAACATTATCCACCTTGGACTGATCCATATCCATCTCAAAATAGGTGACCTTTTCATAATTGACTTCTAATTTTATTACACCCTTTAGTTATTTCTTTATTGGAAACCTAAAGACATCCATTAAGGCTTTGTACTTGAGTAGGAGTGCATCCAATGTACTAGAATTTTCCTTAGGATCCTATATTAGAATTTTAGAAAGTGGGAGAGAAAAAGTGATGTATCGATCACCAATAGCTTGGACATCCCAAAGATAATATTCTCCCAATGGAAATTTTGGGAGTTAAGGACCTATCTATGTATTAATTGGTTGTTCTTCTTATGATATATATGCTACTTCTACTTGTGGTTTCCTAGGTGCCTATTACTACCACACTATGGCCTCTATTACTAGCTTGAGTTGCTACATAATGTCTTCAACTTTCTTTCTTTTTACTTCCTCCTCCTACATTTTCTTATTCAATTATTCTTATGAAACTTGTTATTTTTCTTGTGCTTCTTCTACCTACAAATTCTACACACATTCCTCTTCTTCTTCTTTATTTTTTAGATAGGGGTGTAGCCTTGGAGTTTCCTCTAAATCCTATGACTATGCTTGTGTTTGTACATGTTCTTGTGCCTATGTTTATGCTTGTGCATGTGTTTGTTCATACTATTGGCATAGGGATTCATATTCATCTTCATTCTTCTTCTTTATAGCTTCTTCATATTTCTATGATGCATAAGTGGTAGCTTCCATGGATTATTTTGCTTGGGCCACTGCATCTTGTTTTTATTTTTCTTCTTCCTCTACCTTAGCTTTGGTAGTGAGCCCAAATTATTTTCCTTTTTGTGCTTACACCTCCTATTCTTAATTTTCTACATTGGAAACTTCTTGGGCCTTCTTAACCACATCTATGGATTTTTGTTGGTCAACTTATATGTCCTTGGACTTTTTTATAGCCTCAGCTTCTTTAGCTTGTTGACTTGCTTTCTATTTTTATGCTTACTCCTTTTATCACTTCTTATCCTCATTATTGACTCATTATTATATTATACAAGTTGCTTCCTCCCTTGAGGCCTACTATTCTTCTGCTATGGGTTGTTTGAGTGTGATATATTTGACCTCTTTGGCTTAGATGATGGTAGTGAATCACTTGGTTATATTACTGAGATAGAAACATGTGCCTTCTTGCATATAAGTGTGAACAATCAATGTTTGGGTGGTGGTGAGGTAGAAGACGGGGTAGGTTGTGCTTCCTTCATGGTGGTTGGTTGCTCGAAGGTATACTCTCCAAGTATAGGTAAGACCCTAGCCTCACACATAGTTTAGGGTTTGAACATTAGTGAATTTGGTAGGATTTCTATAAGGGGCATAAACACATCCTTAGATGCAAAGGTAGGAGCAAGTTATTGCTAGAAAAATTCAATCCTTCATTGTAGTTACTCCATTTCTTATTATAAAATATTGATGATAATATGATGCTAGGAAAGGTGGGAGGTATACCCATAGTTCTAAAATAACCTATTTAATCTCTTAGACCATGTGCATAGCCCTTAATAATAATAATTCATTCTCCTCCTCTCTATCATAGACATTTCTAGCCATGTTTGCAATCATTACCTAGTATACTTCTTATTCATTTATGCCCATATGTGTCATGTCACATAATCTTGTGATCTAGGGTACCTTCAGATCATCTAACTACTTATTATTCACTGGAGGGGACACAAATTGATGATTTATAGAAATCTTGAGATTTCCATTCTATCTCTACAAATTGGTGAATTCTTCTAATTGCTATATTTTAGGGATGGTTGTGCCAAGTGGTATGGCCAATAGTGGAGTTGAATGTCTAGATAAGTAGGTTTTTATTTAATTAATTCTACCTACATCATGTCCATGGTGATGAAAAATGGAAGAGGTGCAAAGGGTGACCATGAAAACTTATGAATGTGTATGAATACACCTTTTGGTAGCAAGGTGATATCAACATGTTGGCCCAAATATTTCATGATATTTGGTGGCACCTGAGGATGTGTGGTGATTAATGTTAGACACTCCTCCCATCATGATTTAAATTTGACCTCATGTGTTAAGGATCTATTCTCATGTGTCCAGATGAGGTTGGGGAATTAATACACTGGTTAATAATCTATGTCAGGGTGCATTTCTCCCTCTAGGGAATTTTATTATGTGAATTAGAGTAGGAAGATAAGGAATTGGTACTTAAATGTCTACTTGGGAAATGTGTGGCACTTGTTAATATTTGTAATCAGATCTTGAAAAAATTACTTTATCTAGTTAAATTGCTCATTCGGGTGGATCATGTGGTGGGAAATGTGCATAACCCCTTTTGGAATTTATTTTATAGACTTGGTCATCTACCAGAACCTCGTTGTGATGAATTTGAAGAGGATGCACATTGGATCATCATGGATTTCCTTAATTGGGATCCCTCTTGATATCCTAATATATAATTTGCATACCTCTTGGATAATATGTGGCATTCTCATCTTATATGGAGAAAGGGAGTCTCCTCCTGTAGGCATGCCTAAATCTTAGACCATGGATTTTGTGTTGATAACAATGGTGATGTTCAGGCCAAAGTGGATATTATCATCATTGTATCATCTAAGGAAGACTTATAACATCTCCCCTAACTTTTTAAAGTTGGCATTTGAAGCAAGCACTTGACATCTATGTTATAGAAGTGATGGGGGGATATAAGAGAGAGAAGTTTCACAACATTGATGGGGTTTAGATGAAAATTTTGTTATAATACTCAAAGGAAGTTAAATAGATCAGGATCATTGAACTTTGTCTATTTGAGAGCCATATTGATGCCCATTTCTTCTTTTTTTGCATCGATTAGTCCCCTGATGAGTCATGAAGTATCTATGTTTGCTGAAGTGATGAAATTATAATGCTATTAGCTCTCTACATAATAAAACTATCTCATCTATTTTTAAATTTTAGGTCATTAAAAATATGAACAAGGATGTAATGCAGACTTGGTTTGTAACCTAGGCCTTTATAGATTTCATGCCTATTAGTTTTTACGTAAATCTCATGCTTAGTTATCCCTTTGATATGAATGCACTTATTGATGTGGTAAATCTTATTTGATCTAAAAATTAAGATAGTTAGTCATTGTTAGATGTGTAAATATACTTTATTATTCTCTTTTTCTATATAAGAGTATGAGTAGATTATGTTAATTAGCCACTAATTTGTTGAATATTAAGTCAATCAAACCTTAGATCTAACATTAAATTCTATTGGATTATTGTTATATGGTGAAGATCATGTTGATATGACTTGTTCATGTAGAGAGGATTAAAAATCAAGTTAGTCAAGCATTAGTCCATAAATAATGAAACATGCATAAAGAACTAACTAACCAAGCCTATCTATTCCTATGGGAATTACAAAGGATAGAAAGAAAAAAATTAAATAAAGCAACATCATATTACCTTCCCAAATGGATTCACCATACCCATGTGGCTCAAAATCATGTTCTCCCTTGATCAATCATTCTTGTCTTTGTCAACAATATAGGTTAAGCTCCTGTAATGCCTCAAGAACACTTTGTAAACCTAGGATCATGATTCCAAATCACTAAACTAGACTATCAATGAAGCTTGTAAATAAAATCTATGATCAGCTACAAAGCATTTTGGAAACAATTTAACATTATAACTTTGAAATATTCAATCTTTTTTATTCATGTCCATGGCCTCTCTATTTATAGATTTTTGAGATTGGTCAGGATCAACCATGACCATCCACTCGAGATTGAGATGTGTGTCCATGGATAATATTAATATTTGGAATTAAATCCATAATTATCTTCATCATGAACTTGGAAGAAGGGGTATTGAAGAGGCATGGGAGGCATTAACTAGGCATGGGTACCCATAATCCTGATATTTGTGGCATTTATGGCCTAGGGATGTCTTCCCAAGAAATGATGTCACTTGATGATGTAGTTAATAGGAATCAATTTTCAAAAATAAATATTTAACAACTCTCATGGAAAATCCACTTAAGCTCTTTATTCGGATTAATTATCCTTAAACAAGGTTAATCGACATTTGTGCAACTATTTGAAAATTGGCCATCAATTAATCAAAAAGGTCAGAAAGTCATATTACTAAGTTTTAATTTGACTCAAGAAGAATTATAAGGTGATGTTAGATGCATCAGAACTATATTTCCATTTAGGATATTTTCAACACAAAATAACAAAGGTACATGGCATGTACCAATGAATTAGAAGAAAACAGTGATCTAGAGCATAAAAGGTGAAATCATCATTTTGACTCAAAATGAATTGATCAAAGTTAGCTAAACCATAAATTAAATTACCCTATTTAGGGATACTTTGACATAAATTGGCACTTGTAAATGACAAGTTCAAACCATTTAGTGCATTTTAAGGATTTTGACCTAAAATGTGCATTTGAGTGCAATTTGAGTAAGATTGATAATTTCAACACAAATGGTATTAGGAATTGGATGTCTACATTTTAACCGTATTTGAGAAGGCATATCAATACATTCAAGCAAAGAAACATCTTTTCAAATAAAAGAGTTGTCAAGAAGAAATTGGAATAGACCCATGATGCCCCCTTGAGAGGACATACTAGGATGGAAGAAAATGATGGACTCTCAAAAAGAGAGAGAAAATGAGAGATTAACCCATGGAATAAATCATATCCAAATGAGCTAATGTTTGTATATGTGATTACCATCAATGATCAAAATATAATGAGAGGGATAATAGGCCCCATAGATGGGGGTAATGGGAAAGATATAATCCATAAATGTAAGGGACATACTATAAACATACCCAATTTGAGAGTATAAGCTATGTACTTATGACATTAACCAATCTCAAGACAATTCTCACACTAAAATATTACCATCATGAAATTTAATGTGGAGAGATTGGAATTAGAGGAAAAGGGAGAAGGTTCTACTTTAAGAAGGGAAGCACCACTAGAATAGGGTCTCTAAAGATAATATAATAAGAAGTGCCCTAGTACATCAAATTTGATCATGATAAAATAGTTGTGCCCCAGTAGGGAAAATTTTGATCATTGATAAATAATAAATAATGATTTTTCCCTTATAGAGCTAATCTAATTTGGACATGGTTCAGATGTTATTCCCTAGCATGGGCAATTGGCAAGCAAAGATAGCTCAAGGATATAACTAAAAAGATAGGTTAAAGTTAATGGGCACAAATGTACATATGATGGTGTAATGGCTTAGAAAGCCATATAAAACTAAGAATATGATAATACACAAAGTGATGAGAGAGATAAAAACAAGAATTGAGATAGCTGAGCTGACTTCAATAGAAATTGAGCACTACCTACATAGTTCCATGGACTCATGTTTTAACATAAACTTTAGGCCAATGTAGTTCACCCAAGTTTGGGAGAGAATGGAATGAGGAATGATGAAAAATGACCAAGAATTTAATAAACTTATAATTTATGCAAAGAGATGCACATCTAAGCATTGGTAAAGAAGCCTAAAATGCATGCTACCTAGAAGCATAATTCCATATCATGAGCCTAGGTTTTGCAAAGTATTCTTGAGAATCATTCATTAGAGTTGATGTTGAATTTAAGACTTTGAGACATGAGCACAAAGTGCTTGCTATATAAAAATAAATTAGGCATCATAAGCATGAATAACTGAGAATGATATAATATTTTGATTGCAATGAGCTAGTTCAAATATGAATACCTATAACTAAGGATAATGGTAAAATACTGACCAAAACTAGAGTGACATCAATTTACATTTGAAGAAAAAATCAAAAACAAAGAAAAAGACAAACATAAATGAACCTAACTTGAAATCAAGATATGATCTTAAGTAGGAACAAAAATGTTTTAAAGATAAAAGGCAAGAATGTCTTAATGACATGAGACCAAGATATGAATAATCAAGATCTATGTGGACCATCAATGCAATTTTGAACATAGAAAAGAAAAGAAAAATTAAGAAAAAGACACCAAGAAAACTCAAATAAATACACATAAAAAAAAACCAAGTTAGTACAGTTTAAAGACAAATGTTCATGCATGTGTGGTAGAGGTGTTACTTTCCAACACATCATAACAAAGAAAAATGACAATTATTCCCTAGTTAAAGAGAAACAATGACATAAGAAATGGGGGAAGAGAAGAGAAGAAAGGGGTTTGCTGAGTTGACTCCAGATGTATTAGATAAGTGGATGTTGCCTATATAGTTCCATGGATGCATGTTTCAACATGAACTTTAGGCCAAATGTAGTTCTCCTAGGAAATGGGATAGAAGAAATTGATGATCAAAATAGCATGATTAATGTTACAGAATAAATGGAAGATATGACAAACAAATGAGAATGGTATGGAAAACAAGAAATTGATGAGATTGGAAATAATGATCTTGTAAAATAGTAAGTGCATGGGAAAATATGAAATGAACTAGTGTTTCTATGATTGCAAAATAACAAGAGCGTAGCATGGTGGAATGAGAGTGTACAAATGTATAGAAGCATGAGATAACGCTTTTGTTCTTTTATGGATCATGTTTTGATATTTGGTATTTTCAAAGTATTTTTAATTTTTTTGGTGTTTTTGGTATAAAATATGTACAAGGTGCTACCATATAGTGAATAAGATGCACATCCTAAGAGTAGAGATTCCAATAAGATAACTAATCTAGCTATAATGGCCCATGCTCACAAATCAACAAGAACATAGTTCTTGATAAAACAAGAAAGAGTAGAAAATGCTAGAATTGAGAAGATTCATCTATTCACTCATCTGAAACTACAAAAGACTATCCTTGCTAGAATAATTTTGTGGAACCACTATTGAAGATGTTCATAATGTTCATGAGACATAATCAAGATCAAAATTGGTTAAGGGACAAAAAGTGTTTAAGCTTATAAAATGCCTTAGACATAACAAAGAATATGCTTCTCAAAGAGAGTAATCCAAAATGGGATGAAGAATGTGTTCAGAGTGCCAAGGGTTCAAAACCTTTTCTATCAAGAATTATGAAAATTGGACCAAGGTAGTATAAAATGTGTTTAAGATAAGATAA
This sequence comes from Torreya grandis, assembly GCA_037957365.1. Classification (NCBI taxonomy): domain Eukaryota; kingdom Viridiplantae; phylum Streptophyta; class Pinopsida; order Cupressales; family Taxaceae; genus Torreya; species Torreya grandis. The sequence continues at coordinate 1,510,532 of JARHVA010004287.1, read as the reverse complement.
AATAACATAGGCATTATGTGACGTACTACATTAGGGGCATCTTACTTCTATATGATCAAATTAACAAAGATTATATTATTTTATGATAATTTCCATTATCACATTGAGATTATATATTTAATTTTACACATTCCTATACTCATATTGTTATCTTAAATAGTGTACTTGATATGATATTATACATGACATTTTTCCAACATATGTATGCATGGACTAGTATAACATGTCTATGTTAGTTACTTGTAAATAATGGTTCAAAGCTATTCATGCATAAAATCTTCTAAGGTGTATGATGTTCATGGGCTCTAAAGTTCTTCACCATTAGGTTTAGCCAATTTGTATGCTCATGATACATACTTCACTATGATAATATATGGTCGTAACTAAGTAGGCTAAAACTTACCTTTCTTTTTGGGTTCAAAATTCATGTCCTTCTTATTATATTTCAAAAATAAGTCACCAATCTCAAATTATTAATGGAGAATGCATTTGTTGTAGCTTCTCCACAATCTATTCTGATAGGCTTACAAGTTTTCTAGGGCAGCCAAATGCTTACCACCAGGAAGTTCTAGTTCTTTCAGCTATGAGGTTTTATAGTCTTCATCATCTTCAATGTGCTCTAGTGATATTCTTAATAATGGGATCTCAATCTTGACCGAGATGATAGCTTTAGTTCCAAAAATGAGGAAGTATGGAGTATCTCCAATTAGGGTGTGATGATTGGTTCTATAAGCCCAGAGGGAAAGAAAAAGTTACAAGTGCCAATTATGGCTAGCATTATTATCAATCTTTTTTAAGATGGCTAGAATGGTTTTATTTGATGGCTCAACTTGTTCATTTCCTTGTGGGTTATATGGAGTGTATTTCTTGTGCTTGATTTTGAATTTTTCACAAAGAGATTTTAGTTCTTGGTTCATAAAGGATCTACCATTATTATATATAATATGGGCTGAAATGCCATATCAATAGATGATATGGTAATGAATAAATTTAGCTATTTGTTTCTCAGTGACATAAGTGGGAGGAATAGCCTCAATCCACTTGGTAAAGTACTTGGTTGTAATCAAAATGTGATTATGGCCATTTGAAGATGTTGGGTTAATTTTCCCAATGAGATCAAGACCCCATGTTGAGAATGACCATGGTGTTATAATCAACTATAATGGTAAGGAATGTGCATGTATCAAGTTGCCATGATGTTGATAAGGAACACACTTTTTTAAATAATTAAAAGAATTTGTCTCCATTTTGGGCCAATAATAGCCTATTTTGAGGAGTTTATTTGGTAGGACTACACCATTGGTATGGGGCCCACACATTCCTTCATGAACCTCCTTTAGTGACAGTTTAGATTCTCCCAAAGATAAATAATGAAGAAACATTCCATCATAGCATTTATGATCAAGCATGTTTCCAAGTAGGATATAATGTGTTAAGTGATGAATTAATAGTTTTTGTTGGTTTTTGGAAAGGTTGGTAGGAAAGACATGACTATGGAAATAGTTATAAAAATCTTGGTACCATGGTAGCTCAGGTGAGGGATTAGGATCAGAAATGATGCATATCCTCTCTCAATCTAATAGAATATATGATAGCTAAAGAAGACTTTCAATCAAGAATTGATACTCTTTAGCACTATCATGCATTTGAATCATGGAGCCAATTTTTTTGATGGCATCGGTAGATCTGTTGTTGACTTATGGAACTTGCTCAAACTATAGAGATTTAAAATGTGTTTTGAGCTTATCAATAATTTTCTTGTAAGGAAAAATCTTATCATCATTTGTTTGATACTGGTAGTTGTCTGATTTATGATTAACTATGAATCTCTATAGACTTTTAATCTTTGAATATCCTATTATATGGTAAGACAGAGCCCTAAAACCAATGCCTCATATTTAGTCATATTATTTGTACACTAAAATTGTATATATAATGCTTTGGGGATCAAATCACCATATGGTGTGTTTAATAATATGCTATCTCTAGACCCTCAGGATGTGAAGGATCCATCAAAATAGAGCATCCACTATTCAGGTTCTTGTGATTCTTGTTCTATCAGCATGATAAAATCATCTAGAAGGTCAAAGTTGAGGGGTTGAGTGGCCATAATAGGAACTTATAGAAGTTGTTCAATAAGAATTTGTCCTTTGATTACATTTTTATTCTAGTACTCAATATCAAACTCACTAAGAAGCATAATCCATTTATCCATGTAGCTTTGAATATCTATTTTAGATAAAAGGAACTGGAGAGGATCTACCTTAGTGATAATAATAGTTTTGTTATTTAGCATATAATGTCATAATTTTTGAGTGGAAAACACCATAGCTAAACATGACTTCTCAATAGTCATATAATTATGTTCATAGGCTACCAATGTGTGGCTTAAATAATAAACTATGTGTTCCTTACCATGATCATCATGCTGAGCCAAAAGTGCCCCTAGTGCATGTTTTGTTGCTAATATATAAAGAAACAGTGGCTTTCCTTGTGTCAGAGGTCGTAAAACTAGTGGATTGGCCAAGTATGTTTTAAGCTTTGTAAATTATATCTAATAATCTTCATCCCACTAAAATTTTACCCCTTTCTTTAAGAGATGGGTAAATGGGTGGGACTTATCTACCAATTGAGAAATGAACTTATGTATAGACTTGATCTTACCTTGTAGACCTTGTAACTATTTAAGATTATTTGGTGGAGGCATTTCCATAATAGCATTGAACTTTGTAGGGTCAACATTGATTCCTCATTATGATAAAAATAACCCTAGCAATTCTCCTATTATGACTCCAAAGACACATTTCTTAGGATTCAAGTAGACTTTATATGTATGAAGCCTCTCAAATATTCTTCATAGAATTTTAGGATGTCTAGATCTTGTTCTTGATTTTACTAGTATATCATCAACATATTCCTCAATAATGTCATGCATCATGTCATGAAAGATGACAGTCATTGCATGTTGATATGTGGATTTATCATTCTTCAAACCAAATGGCATGACTTGGTAACATAATGTTCCCCATAGAGTGGTGAACATGGTCTTATGATAATCCTTAGGGGCTATATTGATCTGATTGTAATCAAAAAATCCATCCATTAAGGATAGTATCTCATACCCAGTAGTTGAGTCGACAATCATGTCAATGTTAGGTAGAAGAAAATCATCTTTGGGGCATGATTTGTTGATATCATGAAAATTAGTATAAACACATCTAATTGGGGTCTTTTTACTCATTAGAATTATGTTAAAAATCCATTTAGAGTAGTCCAGTGTTTTGATAAAATTGGCTCCTAGCAACTTTTCCAATTTGGCCTTTGACTAGTTTAGCATCAAGGTTAACAACAAGATGATACACAACTAAATTTGGGTCCAAGCCTAGCATGTCATAGTATGCCCATGAAAAAATGTCTATATAATCCTTAATAATGGATATAATATGTTCACATTCTACTTCATTAAGGGAAGCTCCAAATTAAATAATGTTGGGATCCTCATGGGTTCCCAAATTCACTTTTATTATACTCTCCATAAGGAGTGTGGATCCATCTTCTATAATTGTAGGAAATGTATGGTCATGATCATCTTTCTCTACTATTTATTCTTGTTTTTCCTCCAAAAGATCTAGATAATATGAAGAAACAAAATTTACCTTCTCAAGTAAAGGCTAATTGGCAAAAATCTCTGGAAACTCAACAGCAAGATGCTCAGATATTTGATGTTGTTCTAAAGAGATGCTTGTACTAGCTATAGAACCTGGGCTAGATGGACTTTTTACGTCTTAAGGGTATAAGCAAAATTTCCCACCTAGGAGTGCTTGGAACATGTTTTCACTCAAAGGCTTGGTTTTTTCTTTACTTTTTCCCTGATTGATAAGTGCCTCAAAGAGGTTTTCACTTGAATATCTCAATGTTTATTCTTTATTATGACCAAGAAAGTTTGAATACTCTCCAAAGTAGATAGAATGATCTAGTGGAAAATCAAAAGCCTATTTATGATCACCAATGGGAAATACATCTCATAGGCCCATGTATTTTGTAATTGATTCTTCATTTTGGAACTCATCGAGGCATATGGCATAATTTTATTGGTCTCAATATATGAGTTTAGGGTGGAAAAGGCATAGGTTAGAGTGAGAGTTTGCTTCAGGATGGGAAGCACCAATGGCAAAGATATAATGTCTTACTTCAAGAAGGGAATCACCACTAGGATGGATATCTCCTTCAGAATGAGAAGCTCCAATAGGTGTTATGGTAAATATGACATTCAAATCTAACAAATCTAAGTCAACAAGCTCATCAAAAAGGCTATAATGGGATATTATGTCACTTTTAGGAGTCTCATTACTAGTCACTTTGGAAAAGTCACTATAAAATGTCATGAGGTCATCCTCTAGTGGTTTAAATCTGAGACCATGATTTAAATTGACAACTCCAACTGATAAGGGTTAAAAATTCCTTGTGCATGTGGCCCAAGGCCTTTCCCTATATAGTCAAGATGATCCATTATCCTATTAGGGATAGGATACTTTGGATTCTAAAAACAATTAGCAAGGTCTTTAGAATATAACTAACCTCTTTCAGTAAAAGCCTCTCAATCTTCTTAGGTGTAATTGTAGGTACAAAAACCATAGGAGGTTTTGGTTGCTTCTTCTTTGGTTGCCAAATTTGATCAGGTCTGTTAGAGTCTAGGAATTTTGAGGTTTACCAAATGTTTTAGGGGATTTTGGTAATTTTTAAATATGAAGGATGTCCTTCAAATGGTACATGAAAATGCCTACATATTTAATAATAACCTCTTTGGCCAAAGCTATAGGAAATGGATCAGTCAAAGTGGAGGTTATATCACCAGGGTCTATATAATTAGATGGAGATGGATGAGAAATGATGGCTTTGTTCTTTTTTTCAATTAATTTAGAAACTAGGAAATAATTATAATTATGAAACTTTGCTTCAAGATGTTTGTAGTATTGATATGGCTACTGATCAGTAGGAATAGTAACCTCAATCCCATCATGGGGAAACTTAAGGCATTGGTGAAGAATAGATGGAACTACTTGTACTTCATGTATCTAAGGATGACTAAGAATTAGGTTACAAGGAAGGTCAATATAGATAATATGAAATAATGTGTGATGAGAAATAGACCCAACCATGACTTTCAACAAAATTGTATTGAATGACTCCCTCTCGGTATTATCATAAGACTTGATTGTAATAGTTTATGGTTGAATGTCTTTATCCATGTAACCCAATCATCATACCAATTTAAGAGATATGATGTTTAGCCCTAAACCATTATCTATAATAACTCACTTGATCTTGTGATCCACAATAATTATCTCAATGTATAGTGGGTTATTACGGTTTAGATCAAGGGTGGACATGTCCTTTTGATCAAATGTGATTTTCTAAAATGAAGATAAATGTCCAACTAGGTTCTAGAACTGATCAAGGTTTATATCTTTAGGCATAATAGAATCTTGAAAAAATTTGTTGAAGATGGTTCTATAGACATCAGATGTCTGTAAGATTTCTAATATGGAAATATGTGTAGGGTTTTTATTTAATTGATCCATTAGACTATAAGGCCTTTAAACTATGGATTGAACTAGTTTAGTCTTTGTTGGGATAGTATTTAGCTTTGGTACTATTGGCACAATGTTCTCATTGGGCTTATGGAGAGAAGTGGGTGAAGGGCCCTAGATGGTAACTCATGGGTGTCTATTTGTAACTACACAACCTAGAGGTGGCAAGGAGTTATTATAATTAGAAGAAGGAGGCAAAGGGCCTTGGATGGTGACTCGTAGGTGATTAACTATATTGCAACAATTTTGGGTCAGTTAGGAGCCTTTATAATTAGAATAATGGTACTATTGTTCATGATTAGTAACTCATGCAAATAAAGTAGCAACATGATGATGTGAACTTGACATGGTATTACTAGGGGGAGAGAGTGCTGACCCTATAATGATGGTCCCATGTTGTGAGGAACATGAGATTAGCCACATGGTTTTACAATAATAGTGGTAATGTGGGTTGGAAAAATACATCTCAAAGTATTATTATAGTCATAAGGTAAATTATTATAAGCCACATTATTAGTGTGGGCATTATGATCTTGATTATTCTCATTATGATTCTGACTTTGTTCTTGGTTCTGATTCTACCTTTGTCTTTGATTTTGACCATCTTGATTGTTTCTTGGTGGTGGTGGATCATGTCAAGGAAAGGGGTCTTTCTAGATTCCCATATCCTAATTTTTGTCCTGATTAGGGGCTAACTTAATTTCTAGTTCAACACTTTCAATAAAGTCCTTAATAATATGTCACAATTGAAAACAATGATATGCACTATGACCAAAAACATGATGAAAGTTACACCATTCATTCTCTTTATACCAATTTGGTTTTGGTTGATCTTGAGGCAATAGACTTAATACTAGCCATATAATTAAATTAGCTACAATGAGATTCATAACATTGTTTCAACTGATTCTCCTAACTTGGAAAAGACTTTAAAATTGTTATGAAATATCCTTCATATAGGTTGTCTCTACAAATTAGGTAGTGGATTTGGGGGAGTTAATTGTACATTTGAAGGAGGCATAGCCTATACCATTTGTACATGTCTTATTTATATCACTCCATTTCCAACCATGTTATTTTTTTTGCTAAAGCCCTTAGGCTTATCCTACATAACTATTTGAGATGGTGATTTAGCCTGATTAGATACTTGACCTTGTGCAAAAATCTTAATAAGGCCCCTAACAATAAGAGCCTTCTCAATCTACACTCCTTTATCAATAATTTATTCAAATGAGTTAGCACAAGGTAACCATAGATTATACACAACTTCAAGATGCAAATTCTTTGCAAAGATATCAGCCAACTATTTGTCTAGTAAATTGTGTTGAAAGCAGCCTTTCATTACTCTCCACCTTTGTAGATATGCAATGAAACTTTCACCATCACACTACTTAGATTTGCATAAGTCAATAATGGTGAATTCATGTTCTATGTTATATGATAAATGGTTAATTAACTTATCTAATAAGTCATTCCAATCTACAACTGATCCCTTGGGTAGTTTAAATAGCCAATTAAGAGCTTGTCCCACTAAACTTCATGGAAATAGTCATAATAAGTACTCGTTACTATAATATACCTCTTGACACAAGATGAAGAATGATTATATGTGTTTATGTGGATCTCCTTTCCCTTTTTATTTGTCAAATTTGGGTACCTCAAAATGAGGTGGATAGGGGTTTTGAAGAATAGGTAAGTCAAATAGATATGGGCATATCTCATCAAATTTGTACATTTTGACTCTATTTTTTGTCTCCAATATTTTTGGATAATTTACTTCATAGAATTCCATTCTTGCATGTTTGGTGCATTTTTGGATTGGATAAGGTGTTTTTGGGGTGAAATGAGCCCCTGGTTTTGTTATTGTTGAGGTGGAATGTGCCTCTGGTTTTGTTGTTGTTGGGGTGGAATGTGCCCCTATTTTTGTTATTGTTGGGGTGGAATGTACCCCTAGTTTTTTTGTTAGGGTGGAATGTGCCCCTAGTTTTATGTGGATCTATAAGGAGTGTCTACCTTTCAATCCATTACTTGGTTCTAATTTTCCCCTTGAGTTGAGAACATAGTCTATTGATTCTTGGATTGTAAAACATTCCCTGAATTTGGTTGTTTTTTACTTTATTGATTTTGGAAACTTCTATGTTTATTTACCAATCTTTGGGTTGGTTGAAAAGAACTAGTCAAATTATCTTGAGGGATTTCCTCAATTTGAATTGAATGTTTGGGTTTTTGAGTTTGTAAATTAATATGAGGTTTGTGATGATTGAAGAACATATGTTCTATGTTAAATGGAACATTTTGTAAGGTCTCTTGTGTCTTTAACTATTAATTTAGATTTCCTTGATCCACTATGGTAATGTTCTCAACCAATATTTTTTGCATAATTTCTACCAAATTTCCTTATTCTTTCAAAGCATTATTGTGAATTAAAGTGGTAACTAGGGATTCAGTTAAGTCTGTGATAAGTTAATCTTCATATCATTGAATTATTATCTTGATCTTAGCTAGAAGATTTAGATTAGTGGGTTTTGACTCTATTTGTATTTTCTTTCCTTTGTTAGAGGAATAATGTATGTCTATTTGTGAAAAATATTGCTTTTGTCATTGTTGTTCTCCTTCTCTAAATGAGGTATGCAATTTATATATAGGAAAGTTAGAAGGTAGTCTAGCACTTGATTATATCAATCTAAGAAGGGATTCATCTTGATATTATTGGGGTTGATATTCATTGTAATCATATTCAAATCCTATTTTTGTGGGGATATCATAAAAAAAATGGGGTTATCTTAACCATCATAAAATTTCTCATCTTCATAACTAAGGCCATAAGATGCCCCACTACGAGTGAACCTTTGAGTCATGTCTAAAAAGAGTTATTTTGTGTATTGACTAACTTTGGACCAATGTTAGACAACCGATAAAAGTATGCTTTGGCTCTTTTTTAAACAAATAACCAAGGTATCAATGAGACTATAAGGGAGGGTGGTTTGAAACCATGCATAATTTGGAAGATTTAGTTCATGATTCTACTCAACCTTTGGTAAATTTGAAATTATATAGATCAAAAGAGAGTAAGGTAACTCAAAGACCTAAGGTGAAAACTAGTACACCAAAGCCTAGATCTTTGTGATACACCCACACTATAAAATCTAGCCTCAACTTTGACAAGTTGACCCTAGAAGTTTAGAGGAAATCTCTCTAGATTATGAAGAAGACAAAATGAACTAAGCAACTCAAGATGTAAAAACATACATGAATCACTAACTATAAAGTTAGGACCAAATAGGTAGCATAACGTCACCACATGATTCTAGTAGGATAAAATATGTTCTAGGACTCAAAGCATGAGTGATACACAAGATGAATTGAGTCCACCAAGATGATAATGTGATTTTGAGTCTTAATAAATGACCTTAATCCAAATAGAAAATTGAACCCAAGTTAAAATAAGCTTAGTGTAGAAATGGTGAACCCACTTTGACACACCAACCCTTAAAACTCAGAAAGGTTCAATTTTGAATATGGATTATAAATGAAGGGTTTAAACAAATTGGGTAAAATATCTAGACTCAATTGGGCATCATGACTGTGCCAAAGTGGATGACATGACACAACTTTTGATAACAATTTGAACAAGGGAAAGGTGAATTTTCCATTTGGACAATGTAACACCTCCCCTGCTCAAGAAAATTGAGGACAATGAGTTTTAGTTAAGTTCATTGAGTTAACAAGAAATTTTAGACACAAATCAAGACCAAGTAAGTTAATGACAAAAAAACAAACATCTTGAGTCTAAAATGATAAGGTATGGGAAAGTGGGGTCTACTAAACTAGCAAGGTTTTGATCATTCTATGGGAATCAATTGCATAATGACTTTCACATAAAATGATGAAAAAGACAAGCATGGAAATTGGGTGACCATGGCATTGGTTAGTTATAAAAAGGTTTAGTCCTTTTTAAAGTCACTACATATTACTGTTCACTCAATGTAGTATGATGTCCAAATACAGATACATCTCATGTGTAACTCTAAAGGAGTCAAAATAAGTCAATGTCAGGAGGTGAAATCTTAGGTCAAATCTTCCCTAAAGAACTCATGAGAGGTAATGATGTCCCCCTCACAAGCCAAGTTTGCATGAAAATAAAGAAAACATAAAATAGAAAGACTTAAGGGTCATTTTAAAGATCACCCAAACTTTGATGAGTTTTTAGGGAGTGCTTTAGGTGACATTATTTCTAAGCCTTGGACTAAGATATTTACAATAGGAGTGGCACTTTTGATTCAAAGGGTTCCCTAAAGGGGACAAATGGAAGTGTATACATGCAACATTCCTCTTTTTTCCAAACAAAATCTAAGTAAATAGCTATTACAAACAAAAATTGACAAGTTTGTTCAATTTTAAGCCCAAATGAAAGATTTGGTGGTGTTCATTTGACCCCTTGGTATTAATTGTAAACTTTGAAAACATTCACCAAAACATCTAAATTCTTTGTTAAACACCAAAAGAAAGTTCCTAATTGATTTTTAAGAATGTAAAAGGCAATTTAAACATGATTTTATCAAATCAAAAGCTTGGTCCTTTAGTAAAAGTTTTAGCATGTTCTTTAGCTTTGAAGCTCCTTTTAGCTTGAAATAATGAGCTTTAGAAAAATAGCTCTCAGGTTTATGTTTTAAGAAAAACATAATGACTGATGCCATTTTTTACAACTAACGATGGTTACTTTGGCTAACCAAGATATAACTAATGTTAGTTTTTCTAATCAACATAAATTAAGCCAAGTAATCAATGTTGGTCTTACTTTTTGATGTCAGTTACTATGTAAAACTGTGGCAAACAAAAATAGAAAAATAAAGCTAGAAAATCAATTTGCATGAGTTTTAAGGGTCCAAATGGATATTTTAGAGTTGTAAAGTGATATTATTTAGTTTTTAGATGAGTCTTGTACCACTGAGCATGCCAAGATGTAGAGAGGATTACAAAGAAAGTTAGTGAAGATTAGTCCATAAATAGTGAAACAGGCATAAAGAACTAACTAACCAAGCCTATTTATTCCTATGAGAATTATAAAGGATAACAAGAAACAAATGAAATAAAAAAAAACTATATTACCTTCCCAAATGGATTCACCATACCCATGTGGCTCAAAATCATGTTCTACATTGATTAAATATCCTTGTCTTTGTCAACAATGGTGGTAAGCTCCTCCAATGCCTCAAGAACACTCCATAAAACCTAGACTCATGATTCAAAATCACTAAACTAGCCTATCAATGAAGCTTGCAAACAAAATTTATGATCAAATGCAAATCCTTGTGGAAAAAATTTAACATTATAACTTTGGAATATTGAAGCTTTTTTATTTATGTCCATGGCCTCTCTATTTATAGATTTTTGAGATTGGTCAAGATCAACCATGACCACCCATCTAAATATTGAGATGTGTGGCCATGGATAATTCTAATATTTGGAATTAAATCCATAATTATCTTCATCATGACCTTAGAATAAGGGGCATTTAAGAGGCATGGGAGGCATCAACTAGGCATGGGTGACCCATAATCCTAATATTTATGGCATTTATGGTCTAAGGATGTCTTCCCAAGAAATGATGTCACCTGATGATGCAGTTAACAGGAATCAATTTTAAAAAATAAATATTCAAAAACTCTCATGGAAAATCCACTTAAGCTCTTGATTTGGATTAATGAGCCTTAAACAAGGTTAATCAACATTTGTACAATTATTTGAAAATTGGCCCTTAATTAATCAAAATGGTCAGAAAGTCATATTATTGAGTTTTAATTTGACTCGAGAAGAATTAGAAGGTGACGTTAGATGCGTTGGATCCATATTTCCATTTAGGATGTTTCCAATACAAAATAACAAAGGTACATGGTGTGTAATAACAAATTATAAGAAATGAGTGATCTAGAGCACAAAAGGTGAAATCATCATTTTGACTCAAAATGAATTGATTAAAGCTAGCTAACCCATAAATTGCATTGACCTATTTAGGGATACTTTGACCTAAATTGGAACTTGTAAATGACAAGTTCTAACCATTTAGTACATTTTATGGAGTTTGACCTAAAATGTGCATTTAAGTGCAATTCAAGTAAGATTGATAATTTCAACACAAATGGTGTTAGGAATTAGATGTCTACAGTTCATACCTTTCCTAAAATTAATTACTTTCATTCACTCTTATTAACATCAATGGTTGCACACGTGAATTATCCTACACATGGTTGGTATATGATATACTTTGTATCTTGGTTCTCAAATGGTAGTGAATATATCATTTACGAACACACAAAAAAACATGTAGAAAAGAGAAATCCTAATCTACTCGGTACTACTCAACACCTAGTCACTTAGTAGAATGAGATAAATTAAGACTATTGGTGGTAGGGCTTAAGCTTACATCCATTAACTCACCTTAGTAAAATATTTCCATGAATTATCTCTCAAAATAATGGTTCCTTATTTTGATAGTTCTTGTATAACATAAGGCCCTTTCCATCAAATCTATAATTTTCCTAGAAATGCACTGAAATGATTGTCATATAATAAAACTAGTTGCTCTTCATGAAATTTCTTATGGTGTAAATTCCTATCATGTCATGCTTTTTGTCTCTACTTTTGAAGTTCTTATGTCTAAGATACTCTACATCTATACTCATCCATCCTTTTTAGTTTTAGAAGTATGTTAGTGAGAGACTCACGATCCCCTAGTATCATGCCCATTATAATGTGCATATTGGGTACTAAGTATTCCATTGGCATAACTTCTTCAATCCCATAGTCCAACTAGAATGGATTAAAACCTATGGATCTATTATAATTTGTGTGATATACCCACATAATTGTAGGAATGAGATCTACGCAATCATCCCTCTTGACATCATAGATTTTTGTCGACATTTTCCCAACACTTTATTAGAAGCTTCAGCTTGGTCATTAACTTGTGGATGTTACACAGTGATTTTATGATGATAAATCATGAATTCCTTAGAAATATCCTTGATGGTTTTTTTCAAGAAGTGAATCCCTCAATCACTAATGAGATTAATGGGGCATCCAAACCTTATAATAATGTTCTCATAGAGAAAATTTATTTTGTCTTTTACACCACAATTGGGTGTCATAGTACCTTCAACCCATTTGGTAAATTAGTTAGTCATAATGATAATATACCTTTATTTATTATATTTAATCAATGGATTGATAGGCTTGATAAATTGAATGTTGCTAGGCTTGATAAATTGAATGCTGCATTGTTCAAAAGGTTTTTGAACTAACAAAGGCTAAAAAGGCATTTCAGCTTTTTGTAGTGGTTTAGCCATGCATTGACATACATCATAATATTGTGCTACTCTATGTGAATCTTTAAAAATATTTGACCACCATAACCCACTATGTAATAAATTCTTAGCAATAGCTTCTCCAATAAAATGTCCTCTTGTTATTCCTTGGTGTGCCTCCTATGAGAGGTGAGGTTGTTCATGTTCTAGAACTACCTTGTATAGTACGCCATCCTTCCCAAAATGACACAAAATCCCATTGATGATGGTGTATGGTAAAACTCTAGTGATAAACTACTTCTTATCTATTTCTTGGCAGTGTGCAATGAATACTCCTTGTTCAAGGAAGTTGGTGATTGATTCAAAATTTTTATGAATCATAGAAATGAAAAATAAGTGAGCATTAGGAGAATCTTCCTATAATTATTTTGGTTCTTTTCCATTGGGACTATGATTGAGATGATCTAGCCCTACATTTTCTCTTCCCATCTTGATGCTAATGCAAAAGTGGAATTCCTAGAATAACATCAACCACCTAGAGATGCATCATCCTAGCATTGGATTATTGACATGATATCATATATATTGATGATCCATAAAAAATTTATATGGTGTTTCAAGAAGATAGTGTCAAATTTTTGTAGTGAGAACAATATAGCTAGTGCTTCTCTTTTAGTTATTGTGTAGTTATTTTCTATGTTAGATATTTTCTAGATTGTAAAATGAATAAGGTGGTCTAGTCCACCATTTCCTATTTTTTCAAGTACAAAACCAAATATGATACCCAAATCATCAATGTTCATGTGAAAGAGATTGTTTCAATATGGAAAGACAAGGATAGGTGTAGTGACTAATCTCTACTTTAGTTCTATAAAGGTTGCTTGGCACTCAAAATTCCAAACAAACTTCACACTTTTGTAAAGTAAGGATTCCAAAGAGATGAAAATGTTGAATATCATTTGATAAACTTGTATGGCCAAGGAAATATCATACTTCCATGGAGCTAATTGGTGGAGGCATACTCAAAATGACTGTAATTTTTTCTTGGTCTACCAAAATACCTTCATTGCACATTACATGACCTAGTAGAACACCTAAAGGTGTAAAGAATAAACACTTTTTCAAATTTGGATAAATGTATGGAGCTTGACATGGTTCTAAAATGAGGTGAAGTTTAGACAAATTTTCTTTAAACAAAGAAAAATTTACCCAATCATCAAGATAAACTTCTAGAAAGTTGTGAATGAAGTCCTTAAATGCAATCACCATTGTGCAAGATAAAATTGCATGTGCATAATTGAGTATAGAAGGAATTATATTATACATAAAGGATTCACATTCCATGGAAAAAGTGATTTTATCTCTATCTTATTCTATGATGGGTATTTGATGATAGCCACTAAAACCATCTTTGGAAGAGTAAACTTCATATCCTATAATAGATTCCAAAACTTCATCTATGAAGGGAATTGGGAATGGATCATTCACACATGCATCATTTAAAATGTGATAATCCTCTTATAATCTAATCTCCCCTATTTTGTTAGGCTATACTACCATAATAATAACCCAATTTACCTTTTATTTAGGATAGGTTATACCTAGGTCTTGCATTCTATCAAGTTTAGCCTTCACTTTCAACTTCATGTTTGGATTCAATTTGTATGTCCATTTATTTGTGGGTCATGCATACTCTTTGATTTTGATATGCATTTTTCTGAGATATGGATCAACTCCTCAAACCTATGAAAATTTAGTGGGAAATACATCTTGGTAATCTTGTAGGAGTTACATATCTTTAGAAACTTTAGTTTTTGTCCAATAATCACTTATCTGCACCAATTTGGCAACCTCCTCAGTTTTGATGTTTGCTACATGATTTTTAATGGGCTGCTAGTAAATATTACACTTTTATTCATCAAAAAATTCTTATAGAATTTTTTACCATTCTTATTCTATAATTTGTATATGTTCTACAATGATGTCCTTTACTGGTTCTACTAGCCATTCAGGTTCAAATAAATCAATCAAATTGAGATCACCATCTGTATCTAAATCTTCAATATCCTCTTCTTCATCTTGTATTCAATGACACGGTTATGTAAGAGAGTGTTATTCTTTATTGGTATCTTTATACCTTTGAAATTCCATAATGATATTATAATTTTTGCTCTTCTATGAAATGGATTCCATCATGGTGCTTAAATATTCTACGCACCGATGGAATAATAAATATTTCATTTTTAATAGCATGTTAATAATTAGAGGATTCTCATATTCAAAAACAAATGTCTGTATAAAATCACTTTGCAATTGTAACCAATGTTTTGTCTCCCTCATGTGCTCTTGATGTATATAGCATGTTGATGGCAAAGGAACAAGTGTATAATGAAAGATGTGAACCCAATATTTAAGGGCCAAATGTTCTTCAATTTAGACTTAAACACCTTTGTGAATATGAATTTTGATACACTCACCTTTTTGGAAGAAAGGCCAATTAATTTTGATGACATGATATCTAGAACCTACTAATCATAAGTATGCATGCATCATCCCACTTGAGCTAATCATTTCTATGAATTTCCCACCATGTCACTACAACTTCCTTCAAAGCATAATTCAAAGCACTAACCCACTAGATGATGGTAGGTACATGAACGTGTAAGTAAAGAATGAATTAATTTATATCCTTAGTTGCATAATACACATGAAGTTGTCTATCATGTGCAAAGACCATTCTCATAGGTTGGAGTTCACGATCTCCTCAATCCCAATTGAGTAGGTGTGTGTTTGAGTCTCCAGTAATAGATGAATATATTTCCAAAGGAAAAGTTCCTTCTCTATTTGAGTCTATATAATCTTGCATATGGTCATCTACTTGATAGAGGAAATCAATTTTTGAAGGAGTAGGAGATTTAGCAAACATGGATGCATAATCCTCTATGACAAATTAGGTTGTCAATGGTTGAGTAATTACTAGTTTATGCCTCCATTTTTTAGATGTCTTCAAATATTAAGTGAGTAAATATTTTATCCAAGGTTTAATATGCTCATACAAGAATTTTCACTCAGTTTCATGTAGAGATTTTGGGTTTTCCTCATATTTTACCTTCATCTAATTGGTTTCTTGCAAGACATATGGAGAATCTAGTTCAACCAAAATTATGTAAGGTTTGTGTTCCCTATTAAAAAAATGATGAAAAACTTATCTCCTTGATGAACTTATAGTTGATTTTGCACAATATTGATAGTCATTTGACCATCATATGTCAATTTATTGCCAATTTGTATTGGGTAATGTGTTGCTACTATCTTCATATTGATGAATTCAAAGTCACCTCATAGGGTCAATTCTATGAATTTGATCTCAAAGTCTTATAATCTACCAATAGGCTCAAATAATTTTTAGTCAACTAAGCTCAGAGTTACTGGGCTATAGATTAAAACTGCTCATCTAATAGCCTCCCATATGGAACTAGGAATCATATTGATTGTGCTGCCAAAATCAAAGATAACATTTAGAATTTCATAGCTTACAACATCGATGTTGATTCATGTGTCTAAATCCTAGGGATTATTTATTTTTATGTACCATACAAACTTTTGTATCTTCTATTTCCCTTACTGCACATACTTCAATAGATTATTTAGCAATTTTGTGATGTTCTACAAGATGTCTTCATTGTGCAATGTGCTTAAAAGTTTTAGTATATATATCATCATAGTGAAAACTCTATCTTGATGCATAATACACATGATTTGAACATAAATTTAGGCATCTATTATTATAGCATCTCCTTTAATAATGTCTTGATGTTGAATGTTTTTCAACATCTATGTAGCTTCATACATGAGCCCCTTTTCTATAGCTGAGATTGGATATTTGTCGTATTCCCTGATCATGAGGCATTTCCAAAAGAGGCAATCCTATTTTTGCTTGTTGATTTCATGTGATATCATTTAATAAAACAACTTCCTTAGGCTACACGTTCACCATATTCACATTTTTTATGGCCTTATCCTTTCTTTGATTTTCCATGATAATATGATATTTTGTTTTATGTTGGTCATATATTCTATAGTGTGCATAATAAGACTATATTTGGGGATTAAAAGGGAAATTTCATTTCACATGATTATACTCTCCACATAGATAGCAATTCAAAGAAAGCAACTGATAATTATTTCCTCAACCACCTTGGTAACCTCTTCTATATACACCCATACATCCTCCTTTATTAGACTGATAACCTCCTCTATACCCTCCTTATTACTATGTTATGTTCTAATGATGATACTATTGGGTATTATCTTAAATTCTAAATTATTATTGTGTAACTAGTGGGGTCTAACTCATTTTCTACTGCTACATCATGGTTGAGCTCTAGGGTGTTGCACACTAGTATTGTGGTAATGGTGGTTTCCATCTTGGAAAATGAGGGGTCCAACTAGCTAGACCTTAAGGCTAGTATTGTGGTAAACTAGGAATCCATTATGGACCTGCTTAGGTTGCACAATCTTTATTGACCTCTTGACTTGGAATCATTTGCTTCATTGAGGACACTTGATACAAAGTGATGGTGAATAGATTTTTAGTGATGCCTTATTTGATCTCCTATAAATCCATACAATTATTTTCATCATGATCATGTGACTTACATAAATAATAATATAAATTCTATGGGTTCTTGACATACTATTGGAAGAAATGGCACTATGTTGTTGCATGCCTTACTACTCAATATATTTCACAAAATTATATCTTGATCTTTGGACAATCATTCATGTGATGTCATTTTACACACTCTAGACACCATAGATTCAACATAGGTTTATCTACCTCATGGTATTAATCCATTCACTTCATAAAATATTGTAATGTGTTTTTAATCTTAGAATTTATGATATGAGCTTCCCCATAGTCTTCAATCTGTTATACTCAAAGAGAAACAACTCTATCATCTAATTTAATAGCATATTGAGTATACATAGTGGAAAATATTATTTTAGAGTAGATTTATTTGAAAAACCAGATATCTCTATCTTTATCTATTAAGGAAAATTACACATTATTCATAACATCAGAGAATCTACAATCATAGTCATAGATTGATTCTCCTAACTTCTGCCTTATCTCCTTCAAGTCTTGAATAGTATGACTTGTAAATTTCTTTATCTTAAAATTTATGATGAGTGATTACTTAAACTATTATAGATTTTCATGCTAAACTTCTCTATGGTATATGAACTTGAGTGCTCTACTAGTTAGTGCCCCTACTAACTTGCACTTTTTGACAGCTTCATCAATAATTCCCTTATCTTGCCATCTCATTTCATAGGTTATAAAGTAATGTTTAGGGTCCATAGAGCCATCATACATTGTTACATTTGTAAATCCTATTATATGACCCATTGCATAAACTATTATCAAGGGGAACTACTACACAATTATCAAAAGAGGAGGTTATGTTCTAGGTGATCCTACCTGTGTAGTATGAAGATTTATCTATGCACTAGAAGAGTCAATGTATGCACTTTATTTTTCTATATTTACTTCTTTCCTTTTATTTTGTTTGACAAGCCATATGGCCTTTAAATCCTTTAAATTGATGTTATTTAAATTTTTGTACCCCAATGATGCACTTATTCTAAAAATAGACCTTCTTAACTACTATCTTCCTATTTAATTGGTTGAAAACTTCTACTAGAATATTATAAATTAGGTTGTGGGTATGTGTGATCTTATAGTGAATGATTCTTTCTTGTGACTTATTCTTGTTTTACACTTGAACCTATGATTAATATGTGATTGTGTTATTCTTATTTACTTAGTTATTCATGTCCTTATGATAATAACTATTCTTATAGTTGTGCACTACATCTATCATCTAACTGTTCTACTTATATACTATTCTCACCTTCTTCTTCGAACATCTCTTCTTCATCACTTATTTCTATCTGCTAGCATTCATCATATATATTCTTCATCCTTCATTATTTATTTATTTCATCTTACTCATCAAATCTTCTTACTCATTCATCATATAGTTTACTACTACTCTTACATCTACTCATAGCTACTTGGGCATTCTTTTATTTATTCCATCTCTTTTGTTGTCACAACTCACATTCAAAATCTATAATTTTATTTTGAATCTTCTTCCCTCATGTTTCCATTATATATTCAAGTTAAAGCCTTATCTACTCATCTAACCATCATTCATTATCATGTTTTATACATCCCCATACACTCGAAGTGACTACTCCATATTAGATGGAGTAGGCACCATGTCTTTGTCCATAACCAACATCTTCATAAGGAGAAGTAGTAACTACAATAATTTCCCTCTAATTCCTCTAAAAAACAAGTACTATATAGTTTTAAAATCTATATATCATTGTAATTAAAACTTAGTTATGTATTTGTATATAGTAATAACAACCCAAAAATTGATTACCCTTGTCTAGTCATTTTCTAATTTCTCTAATCGGTCTACCTTTTATTCAATATATATGATTATTTCTCCCATTATTGGGTTAAAAAAATAGTATTCTAACCATGCTAACCAATTAGCTAGCAATTCAGGAAACTCACACCAAAATATTTCATAAATCTCTCCATAGATATGATCTCAAATGATTTATTATATGGTAAGATCAATCCATTTAGATTTTTCTTCTATGAAATTACATACTCTTTGGTCTAACCATGTCTCAATGTCTCTCTACCCTAGTAACCATATTAGAATAGTTTCCTATAGAAGGAATATTTCCACATTCATTGCAACATTGTTAGAAGAGGTTCATAAAGCATCAAAACATGTTAAGGATGAGGATAGCTAGGTTATACTTGAGTGTGAATGATAGTGCATAATATTCATATAAAAAGTTAGGTAACAAAAGAATAACAAAGATGAATCATTATGAATTAATTAAGAATTAGGAACAACTAGTAATTCATTAACATTATTGAGTATTCAGATTAAATTAGATATAAAGTAAGCAAAACATTATACATGAGAATGCATGCAAGGAACAAGGTAAGAAACACAACAAGTAACCATAGCCAAATAGTCTCTATTGATATCTTAAAAAAGTGGAACTCTCTTCTTATTATAAACATAAGTATAGATAAATGTTTTCATTATATGACTATTCATATTATTCTCATATTTGGCACCAAAAGTGGACTATGTTCATATTCTAACCTATTACAAGTCATAGAGATAGGATAAAATAGACATATATATGATAAATTGAGTATATAATGCATGAATATCAGGGAAATATCCTACATAAATTTACAATATGATTTATTCTCCCAACATTAAATTTTTCATAAGTTGAATTAAATCATATAACTCTTTATCATAAATAGTATAGTTCTTTAAGTAACTCATGAAGGTTTCTAAATGGTAATAAATAGGTTTTTGATTTTGCATTATAATGACACCTATGTCATAATCACTTGCATAAATTTCAATGTTAAATAAATATTATAAATATGGAAGTGTTAAAACTAGGGTTATGCTTATATTTTATTTCAATGTGTTAAAGGATTTTTAGTTTTTACCTCTCAACTAAAAGAACTATTTAATACTTGTTGAATTTTTAAGTCAACCCTTCAATAGGTTCTAAACTCATCAATATTGTCTAAAGAGTCACACACTTACATAGTGTCAAGTTACCTAAAATCAGGCCAAAGTATAGATGTTTTCCATCTTTAATCTCACTCAATAATTAGTTCATACTCACATATCAGCTAATTGTTGATCCAATCTTATAAGTAGTTACAATCTATGCCCCATGAAAATATCCTCCACCACATAAGAACGATGCATGAGTTAAATTACATGGGTCTCCCAAAATTCAATCCCTATAATAAAGAGCACATAAGAATCAGTTTCATGTCATGAAAAGAGCACTAAAGATATTCAAATCCTCTTATGTTTACTTATTCATAGCCTCCCTCAAACCTAAATGGTGAAGTCTTATACCAAATTTAAGAGTCTCACCTTTGTTCCCTTAACAAACTCATAGATACACTACATATCCAAATCTCTATGTAATCTTTAATACATATACATACACAATACTCTGTAAATATGGGTGCATAATAACTCTACTACATGTATAGGAGGATGAGGTAAGACCCAAGGATATGTCTGCATGACCACAAGGTGAAAAACTAGTCTAAGTGGATCAATAAGTGTTATAAATAAATGGGATAAGTGGTTGAGATTTATTAGACATTAAGGGAACCAAATCAAAATGAAAATAAATGCCAGGGGTAGATTTCAACTCTCGATACAAGGTTTCATGGCAGGCATGAAGGTTATTCAAAGTTCTAGTTTAATTTTGGTAAGATGAATGCAAGGGCTTGGCATATTTTTGAAAAGTTAGATTTCACACTTTTGTTCATAATTTGGTCTTTGAGTCTTTTACAAAGAAGAGTTATAGATATTTTTATGTCAATATTTATAAAGGCTTCATAAGTTTTGCCTAGGTATTTAGCTCTTCAAAAAAAGTTTGTTGAGTTAGTTGGAGATTTTGTTTGGACAAAAGTTACGAAGGCTTAGGTCTTAAGAATAATTTTTATAACAAAATATGAAAATAATTATTAAGGATTTCATTATTTGGAGAAAATGCTTGGCAAAAATGTTTAGAAAATGCCATAAAGTAGGAGTCTAAGCTTGAGCACTAATCAAAAAATCTGAATACCTATAAGATGAGTTAGAGCTTTGCATAAGATGTCTTAGATAAAATTTCAGCATTCCAAAACCCTAATCCTATGAAAAAATTCTAAAAAGACTTAGTAATTTTTATTCAAAGGTTATCTGGGCAAGTTTCATATAAGTAAAATTCTAAAGATCCAAGTTAGAGGGATGCTTCCATGTGTCAAAATCCTAGCAACCAAAATCCCCAAAACCATCTATATAACTACAATGTGTTGAAGTAAGTGGGTTAGTAGGATGATGACACATGGGAAAATCCCAGCAACTTGGTATCCCAAATCCATCCACCAAGTTCAAAACAATAAATCCATAAGTGAAAGATAAGAAGACACATGGTTAGAACCCCCCACCAAGGAGTTTTCTAGAGTCTATGTTGGCACTATCTAAGATAGAATTTGATGGCCTATATGACTTTCAAAACCATCAAAAGCCAAAGATTGATGGCATAACTAAATTTAACCACAAGAATCAATTTCAAGTGGATTGATGTATGAAGCATGATGTAACTTAATATAAATTTGATAAAACTAATGATAGGTCAATTGAATCTTCTTGAATTCATCATGGGAATAAATGCATACATAAATAGATAGAAAAGAAGTTGTAAGAAATCCTAAGAATATATTATTACTTCCTCTTCCCTAACTAAGTCATCATTTGAATTTATAACTACTTCATTAGGGGGTATGACCAATCAAGAATCCGAGCTCTCCATTTCTACATATTTAAGTAGGCAAAATTATAATTATGATATGACTCTCTTTTAGCATAAAATGTTATAAAATTTTCTCCATATAGGATCCCTATTTTGGGTATGACTAAACTTTACCTTTATGTAATGTTGGCTCTTCAAGCTTTTTGATCAATATAAGATTGAAATTAACCATCCTCATACTGATATGATTGTGTGATTTTGATGTTTAGTTGATATAAATTTGTGATAGAAGTTGTTATTCTTCTTGTATGTTCATTTTCACCTTATTATTAGTAGGATAAGTTTTTTATAGGTTATATGTTGTGTTGACATTGTCTTGGCTAATAAGTTGTGGAAACCAACTAATTATGTTTGATTTAAGAATTTTTAGTTGTCCCTTTAATGTCCTATGCATAGAATAATAACCTTCATATGAAATAATAATGTATGAACAACCTTTTTAAAATAAAGTGTAAGAAATTTATATTCAAATTTTGAGTCATTTAGTGTTATTAAGAAGTTGGTAAAGGGAACATAAATCATCGGCACATCACCTTTCTTAAGTTTTAGGTTTTGTTATGTCCCATTTCTCCTTTTTCCTACAAGTGTAATTGTTATATAACAAATTTTCACCCTTCAATTATTTATAAAGCCTTATAAATTTAGGATAACATGGAGAAAATCATAAGCTATGGGTGACCTTTAGGTGGATTGAATCTCTAGGTTATAAGGTTATCTACCCTTGATGTATCACTTAGGCTGATTTATTTATCTATCAAATTGTTAGGAAAAGATGAATAAACCTACTCTAATGGAGGTGGTGCACCAAAAAATTTTACCACTACCAACCAATTCCATGTGCACATCAACCATGAGGCTAACCTAGAACAAACACTACTCTTAATTTGTTTTTCTACATCAGCACTTCAAATGAAGGTTTTGAAAGATGCTTGGGATAAGAAGACTAATAAAGAGGTCATATAATGAAACTAATGAATATACAACTAAATAAACATTCAAATATCATTTAGACACTTCACATAACCTAAAAAGAAGCTTTAAAATTGAATATGAATGCTAGGAAAGGACAACATGCCAAGGAGGCTAAGCTAATCACTTGACAAGATCAACTAATCATGCACACATAATGAAACCAATTAAAGGAGGAGGTAAATAATTTTTTTTATAATTTATCAAAGGATTTAAAATTGTAAGGTATATTCCATACCCCAGTGGAGGATATATATGTAGCCAAATAAGGTTGAATGTATAGAGAAGTGAGAGAGAAGAAGAGAGAAGGGCATAGTAGAGAGAGGTGAAAAGTGTCTATAAGGAGTTACAATAAAAAAGAGAGTTATGATATAGTCCCAAAATATCTCCAAGTTAATTTTTTCCCTTTTGAAAATTATTTCCTCTTCCAAATGTTGTAGGTGTTTTTGTAGTTGGTTGGCACCTTGTCTTCTTCTTCAAAACTACCCCTTCTCTTATCTTGTGAGGTGATAAATGGAAATATTCATGATCAAGTCATGTTTAAATAATATTTATATATTATTTTAAAATCTTAAATTTTTTAGGAAGCTCATACATCTAACATTGTAATGATGATTACACCTCTTAGGTGTCTTGAAGTCCACTTGGCCTTACTATGCCTCTCCTTGTTTGTAAGTATCAAATATTGATTTTTCCCATAAAAATGAAATATATATCCATTTATGGAGTATATATGTAATATAAAAGATATATAAACTAATTTGGAAGCATCAATCACTCTCTAAGACTTCATTTTACACCTTAAGCTCTCACTAGCATTCAATTCCTTATAGCCCTAAGAACACACAAAGCTCCTTATGTGAAAGAATGTACAGATGATCCTATGAAAATAAATATATTTTTAAGTACATATTATCTAATTAAATATCCATTCCAAATTTAATTACTTTAAATTTAGTGGAAGTACACTTATTAGCTTTTTTATCTCTCTAATTTGGTCTCAATTAGTCCTCTAGGCCTAAAAATTGTGTTTTCACTCAAATTAACTTTAAAATTTTTGAAACTTAGGAAAAGTGTTTGATTAAATTTACCCATCCATTGAAAATTATCCATGTAAAATTTTATCTTCTGATATCCTTTACTGATGGTTGAATCATGAAATGGCTAAAATTGTAGCCCAGGTGCTTTTACATGCATGGGAGGTGATTTAAATGGTTTGGTAATAAGTTTTCAAGTTGTAAATATTTGAAATAGTTTTTTAAGGATTTAATAACCTTAATAAAAATTTATAATTTGATATTTATGTCTCTTTAATTACTTCATCAGCTTGAGATAGGCTTCTTGACTAGAAAAATGATGTGTTTCTCACCTTTTTACCCAACTTAATGACTTGCAGAGCTCATATATCATTTTGAGAGACCTAAAAAAGTGTGTATATTATAATGTGACATATTATAATTATTAATAATCCTTGATAATTGGTTTACATACCATTTCATACACTTCACCCTTACACACAAGGTTAAAGCCAAGCTTCTTAGGCCAATTTTGTATACATGTACCTTCACATGTGCCAACAAATGATTGGGAAGATGATCATGAGACATGAGAAGGTTAAAAAATTAATTATAAGGATAAAATAATCCATGTGAAATCATTTTAAAATATTTATCTTCCATCGAGTTACTATGAGGGGTTTATGAGGGTTTAAGGTTTGTCAAGTTTTTAAATATTATTCACAGAGGAGAGAGCATCTTTCCTTAAACCAATTCAATAGGATGAAATTTGGTAGACCTCTATAAAACCTAAAAACTTATATTTACACTATGAATTTTTTCATTTAAGATATGATCAAGTGTAGGAGCCTCTTGGGTGGTTGGGTATCCATTATGTGAATTTTATAAGAGTTTTAAGCTTATAAGTGGTATTGTGGATTTTGTCTTAAGATAAAAATGACCTATGTAGGTTTGTATCATCCACATTGACTTGTTACAATAGTCATCTTCACCATTTTTATCTACAATCTTATTATATCCTCCATTTACTCATAAATAGTGTTTATGAGCCTAACACTACAAGAGACCCTCACTG
This sequence comes from Torreya grandis, assembly GCA_037957365.1. NCBI lineage: Eukaryota > Viridiplantae > Streptophyta > Pinopsida > Cupressales > Taxaceae > Torreya > Torreya grandis. Next base: position 1,485,127 of record JARHVA010004287.1, on the reverse strand, counting down.
ATTATCTTTGCTCTTTTCCTTATTCTTTCAGGAGTTTAAGACTTCATAGAAGGTTTATTTTAAGCTATAATATCCTTCCTAAGGTATCTAGGTTTCTATTCCACCCTAAAAGCCTTAAGGACCTATAGGTCATCATCCACTTCTCACATAGGCCTATGTGTACAGTGTTGATCTCTTGATTTCTATAAAATGAGATTAAGACTTAATTATTAGATTTAACCTCCTTAAAAATTGTGGTTTTATTAGTATATGGTCAATATTTTTATGTTACTGTCAATATTTTTAGGCCTATGTGTATAGTGTTGGTCTCTTCATTGCTAGATAATGAGATTAAGACTTAATTATTAGATTTAACCTCCTTAAAACTTGTGGTTTTATTAGTATATGGTTATAAAAAGTTGAGACATTCATTTAATTATTTCAACTATTGAAGACCCTAGAACAATCAAGAAATAAAGACAATCATCTTATAAAATGTGCTTGAGAATAGGTTTATTTACAAACTAAAATCACACATGCCAATTGGAACTTGTAGAAGCATGTGATATGTCTAAATATATCCTATACATCCTTTATTAGTGATACCATGCCTCTGACTAGTCTGAAACTATCATTTCAATGAGATAAATTGCGCATGTGGGGTTTATAGGTAATATTAGACCACCTTACCTTCTTAATAATTGTTCATAAGGGATGGGATTCCTATATTATACATATGGACATTTATTTTAATATCATTAGTACCCTCTCATTTAGAAAAAATCTTAGGTCATGAATCTCTCTCCTCTGTCCATATTGATCATGTGAAGTTGACCTTTATTATCTTTCTAATGGAGTTATGGAGAGAAAGAAGCAATTTTTGGACTATCTAGACCTATACCTATAATCCAAACATGGATTTGACCTATGGAAGATAATGAGGCACCTCTAATATGTTTTGACCTAGAAGTGGATCTCCCAAGTCTGTACAAATGCTTCACCTAGAAGTGGGCTTTCTTGGAGTGATTCCCTATAAAATTGACTTAGTGTGACATGCCTGGCATACATGATAGTTAGATAACTTATTCAAAATATTTGACACATGTGATTTATGGATCATTAACCTTATTTATCTTTGGAATACATTGTATTTTACCAAAATCACTTTTCCTTACATAAAAAATTACCTTAAGGTTTGCAAATAAATCTTAAACTCTCTAAACATATGTTAAATGTTTATGCAAGGTGAGTAATGGGGGGAATGAATTTGAGGTGTATTTAATAACCTATGACACATTTTTATCAAGCTTCATTACACCATGGAATGAATAGACTATCACAAGACAAGCAATCCATTACCTTAAACATTGAAAATTAACCTTAATTTTTGCTAATAAGACTTTAGGAAGAAAATTTAAAGACTGTTAAGGCATGTAAAGGGATAATAAAAAGGTATGTAACCATTAAATATATTTTTTTTCCATATGGGTTGACCTTTTGACCTTTGGGGTCAAAATTGGTCAACACATTAATAATTCATAGGGGTAGCATGCCTCCAATGCTTACTAGACTAGTAGCCTTATCCTTCCATTGGGTAATGGAGTCACTTGAACTCAAACTCAAACCTGGTTTAACCTTTACCAACACCAAACAAAATGACTTAACCTATAAACACAAAAATTAATAACAACATACAAATTAATGGATATAAGACACAAACATGTGTTAATAAGTAGTTAGGGAAAACTAGACACAATAATAGCAACTAGTATGTACAACTGACCTAAACATATATTCTTCCTCCTAGATCAAAGGGGAATTCTATGAGATATTTTAATCCATGAGGTGAATAATATAATGAGGAAATATATCTCTTAGACCTTGTTCTTGTTGGTTTTATCCCCACATCAATTTCTAATCCTTTTGTCATGCTTTCAAGTGATGTAAAAACATCAAACCAATCATCTATGAAGATAAACTCAACATGTAGTTCAAGACCTAATTCATTTTTCTCCTTTATCTTTAATATAATTTCATAAGTGATCCCATTTTGAATTTATTCTATAGATTCAACCTCATTTAATGATTTTATATGTAATCATTCTTCTTAGGCCTCCATGACATCTTGAGTGGCATCATGTTTTTTGTCAGTTGTTGTAAGTTCATCAATCTCTTCAAGAAATTTTGTATATTAAATCCAATCTAAATCATGGTCTTAAATGGGTGTGTCTTGATCAACCTTTTCATGATCATGATCTCTGATAAGAAATGTACATTTGTAAGGAGATTCAATGTCTTTAAGGGACTCAATGTATTATTACCAATCATCTTTTAGGTCCTTACTTTAGTCAATTTTAATGAGACCAACTTGAATAACATCTTCATATTTATCCTAAAGATATATAGAACTATCAAGAACTTCAAACATATCTATCCATTTATGATGTGATTGGGAGTCAACCTCTTTAAGTTTAACTTCTTATTCATTTGAAACCATTTAAAATTAATTCAAAACCTTAGATTGTTGGCTTAGACAACCTTAAACATCAAGATCATCTACAACCCCAACAAGATTATATGTAATTAGATCTCCTTATTGAATAATACTATCAATACCATCATATAGAACCTAATCTTTGAAAACTAAATTCCCTCTTTCTTCCCCAAGTTGAGTATAGGTGAATATTTCTTCCTCATACATAGGTGGAGGATACATACATATCCAAACAAGGATAAATTTATAGATAAGTGAGAGATAAGAAGAGAGAAGGGCATATGAAAGAGAGGTGATAAGTATATATAAGGAGTTATAATCAATAAATAGTCCTAACATATCTTCAAGGACATATTTTACTCTTATGAATATGCTTTCCTCTTCCAATGGTGTAGGATTTTGTCTAGTTACTTGACACTTTGTCTTCTTCTTCAAAACTACCCCTTCTCTAGTATTGTGAGGTGAAAAATGGCACTATTCACCATAAATTCAGGTTTAAATTATCTTTATATGTTCTTTGAAACTTTTATATTGTTTATGAAAATCCTAAAACTGACATTGTAATGATGATTACACTCTTAGGTGCATTGAAACCCACTTGGCATTACTACACCTTTCCTTGTTTGCATGTGTCAAATCTTGATTTATCCCTTACCAATGAAATATATCTCCATGGATGTAATATATAATTCTTATAAAACCTGAATCAACTCCTTTGGAATTCTCAATCACTCTCTAAGACTTCATTTCGCACCTTAAGTTCTCACTAACCTTTAATTCTTTGTAACCCTAAAAACACACAAAGCTCCTTGTGTGGAAGAATTTATAAACTATCATAAAAAAAAGATATTTTTGAGTACCTAATATCCATTTATATTTCCATACCAAATTTCATGACCTAAAATTTAGTGGGAATACACTTATTATCTTTTCTCTCTCCAATTAGGCCTCAATTAAGCTTCTAGGCCTAGAAATTGAGTTTTTGCTCAAATTTAATCCCAAAAATGTGAAAATAAATAAAAGTTTTTGATTAAATTTACCCATCCCTTAAAAATTATCCATGTCAAATTTTAGCTTATGAGACCCTATACGGATGGGTGGACCATGAAATGGCTAAAAGCCTAGCCTAGGTGCTTGTACATGCATGAGAGCTGATTAAAGTGGATTGGAAAGAATTTTTAAAGTTATGAATCATATAAATAGTTTTTTTATGCATGATAAAACTTAATAAAATTTTATACCTTGATATTTAGGTCTCTTTAAGTACTCCATAGGCTTGAGATAGGCTTCTTGACTAGCAAAATGATGCATTTCTCACCTTTTTACCCAACTTGATGACTTTCTAAGCTCATATATAATTTTTAGAAACCTTAAAAAGTGTTTATATTATCATTCAACCTATAATAATTCTTGATATGCCTTTATACTTGGTTTAGAGATCAATTCATACCTTGCACCTTCACACACAAGCCTACAACCAAACTTTTTAGGCCAATTCGATACACGTGTACTTTAACATGTGCCAAAAAATTCTTGAAAAGATGATCATGAGACCTGATAATATCACCAAAGTCATTACAAGGTCAAACCAATCCATTTGAAATCATATCAATGTCCTCTTCCATTTGGTCAGTATGAGGGGTTTAGGATGGTTTAAGGTGTGTCAAGTTCTTAAAGAATGTTCATAGAGGATAGAGCCTATTTCCTTGAGAAAATTACATATTATGGAAGTGGATAGACCCATAAAACACATCCAAACTTATTTTTACATCATGCATATTTTCATGAAATATATGATAAAGTTTAGGAACCTCTCAGGTGGCTAAGTATGCATTCTGTGAGGTCAATAAGAGTTTTAGGCCTGTAGGTGGTATTTTGGATTTTATATTAAGCTAAAAATTATATATATATACATATGTGTGTGTATATATATATATATGTATATATATGTGTGTGTGTGTATATATGTACACATATATACACACACATATATATATATACATATACATATACATATACATATATATACATACATACATATATATATATATATATATATATATACATATATATACATATATATACATATGTATATATATATATATGTATATATATATATATATATATATATATATATATATATATATGTATATGTATATGTATATATATATATATATATGTATATGTATATATATGTATATATATATATATATATATGTATATACATATATGTATATACATACATATATATATATATATATATATACATATACATATATATATATATATATATATAGACATATATATATATACATATATATATATATATATATATATATATACATATATATATATATATATATATACATATACATATATATATATATATATATATATATATATATATATATATATATATATATATATATATATCATCCACCTTTAATTTTTATAATAATCATCTTCACCATTTTTCTCCATAGTCTTACTATATCCTCCATTTACTCATGCCTAAGGTTATAAGCCTAATACTACAAGAGACCCTCATTGACTATGTTTTATCTTTTCCTTATTGTTTCAAGAGTTAAAGACTTCATATAAAGTTTAATTAAATTTATCATATAATTAATAATCTATTTATGTTTCTATTTCACCCTCAAACCTTTAAGGAATTTTAGGTCATCATCCACTTCTCACACAAGCCTATGTGTATAGTGTTGGTCTCTTGACTACTAGATAGTGAGATTAACCTCTTTAAAACATTTTGATTGCTTAGTATATGTTAAAAAATGTTATATTACTTTTATTTCTTATTTTATCCTTCAACATACCACCTTCTCTCTTGATGAGTTCACATACATAGGCCTATGTGTGCAATCTTAGGCCTATTTGGTATAATCAAACCTCTTGAGCCTCTCATTCCTAACAATCACCTTGATGATAATTTAATAGTGTTAAAGAATAAATTCATGTTCCTCATAACCTTCATATATACATATTAATCCTTATCCTCACTTCATACATTTTCCTTTTAGATAATAAATTAACACAAGCCTGACTATGGTGAGTTGAATCTCCTAACCTCACCTTAGGAGGGAATTCTAAATACTGAGTCTTAGAATTTATTGGACCAAAATAATAATAATTATTTATTTCATTTTTATTATTATCTCATGATAAAACCCATGAACACTACTATCATTCACTAGCCCCTTTTTTTGTTTTGTACATAAGCTTGATTATAGGTGAAGATATAGCTTGCTAAGCTTCGAGTGAATTCTCTTTATATAACTCTCCATATATTCTTAAATACCATTTTATACTTCATGGTTTAAAACCAAATCATTTATATATCCAAAATCCAAACTAAAATGCATGACATTGCATTCAATCTCCTCTCATGCTTGAAAACCAACTAGAAACCTCAAGCAGGTCTGTGTGTTATCATTTGGGTTTTTTGGACTTAGACATAATATTTTGATCACTTCACTTCATTCACACATCTCCATAATGTATGAAATTAGTTTTCACATGTGTCAAGTCAATTTAAATTCATATCTCTAACTAATACTCATCTTATTTTGAGTGAAATATGGACCTACATGTCTACAAACCTGTAGGTCTCCATTTTTGATGTTTTAGGCCTTCACATGATACAAGCTTGATTTAATTTAGATTTGGATTATATATCCATTTTTTCATTACCCTTTCCATTAGGTCAAGACCTTCATACACCTTTAAAAAATCAATACAAGAATTATTTAACCATGTTTTATATAGGTAGACCCATGACATAATCCAAAACCAAGATCATTACATATTAATTAGAAAAGGTTATGCTGGAGTAGATAATGGAGACCTTAATGGAACTATAAATACATTGGGAATAGTGAAAATATAGTGAGAGACTTTCCTTTTAATGTTTTAACTATTGAAGACCTTGGAATAGTTTAGAAATAAAGATAGTCATCTTGTAAACTATGATTGAGAAAAGCTTTCTTGCCAAATTAAAATCATAGATGCTAAGTGGGGCTTTAAAAATAATTTGATTTGTCTAAAAACACCATATAAATCCTCTTTTATTGTTACCATGCCTTTGAACAATTTGAAACTATCATTTTAAGGAGAGAAATTGAACATGTTGGGTTATATGTAGTTTTAAACAACCCTACCATCTTAACAATTATTTGTAAAGGAGGTTCCACAAATATGTTGAATATGGATATGGATGTAAATCTCATTAGGACCCCCTTATCTATAAAAAATCTTAGGTCATGAATCTCTCTCCTCCATCCATACTGAGCATGTGAAGTTGACCTTTATTAGCTTACTAATGGAGCGATGGAGAGAAGGAATAAATTTTTGGACTTTATATACCTATACCTATAATCCAAGTGTGTAATTTACCTATGAAATCTAAAGGGGAACCTCTAAGACATTTTCACCTAGAAGTGGGTCTCCCAAGTCTGTATAAATGCTTATAACTACCTTCTTGGAGTTATTCCATACAAAAATGACTTAGACTGACATCCCTAGCATACATGGTAGTTAGATAAATTATTTAAAACCTTAGACACATGTTATTTATTTATCATTCACCTTGTTTAATTTTTGCATACATTAGATTGGACCAAAATCACTTTTTTTTGCATAAAAATTTACCTTAAAGTTTGCAAATAAACCTTAAACTATACAAACATATGTGAAATGTTTATGCAAGGTGATTAAGGGGGAAAAATTAGTTTTAGAGACATTTAATAACCTATGACACCTTTTTACCAAGCTTCATTACACCATGGAATGACTAGACTATCACAAGACTAAAATAATCCATTACCTTAAACTTTGAAAATTAACCTTAAACTTTGAAAATTAACCTTAAATTTTGCTAATAATACTTTAGGAAGACCATTTCAAGACTAATGAGGATAGAAAGGGATATGAACAAGGTATGAAAGAATGTCAAGCAATTTTTTTTATAAGAGTTGACCTCTTGACCTTAGGGGTCAAAATTGGTCAACAATAATAGTTTAGCATTAGTCTAGGTGATCCATTAGAGGAAGCCATTCTTCTCTAGAGGTTCACTCCAAATTTAGGTGAGACATAGACTTTGAGTGTTCCCATTATATTATATTAATGAGAAATGCTTGAAAAACCTCCTCAAGGGTGAAATTTAGATTGATAATAGTTTATAGAATGCCTAGTGGGACCTCTACTCAAATCTATTGAGTTTGAAGGTTTTATCTAAGAATTTGGTGCTACTCTTGGAAAGATTCAATTTTGAAGACATTAAATAAGCACCTATAAAATTTAATCATTTCTGATCCCCCATTAGACTAGTCCTAAAATATTTTCATGCCAACATCAATAAGAGCTTTTTCAAGAGGTAATTTCTAGTTTGTTTAGTTGTCTACATCTCCATCTAGAAGAAGACTAGCTAAACCATCATTTGATCATATAATGAGATCTAAAGACCTTAGAAAACCTTACTTAAGAACTCAATCTACACCCCCTTTTTTTAGATTTCCCTAACCAAGAGTAATATTTATTCTAGTCCTTGACATGGTTGTCCCTAAAAAATAGACCTTTGTTCCTTTGAATGTAGGAAGCCCATTAACCTTGACCAATACGATATAGCTATTTCAGCCCTGAAGAGTATTACCTATTTCAATAGAGGAGATAATATTACACCTATAGAGCACATTAAACATGTGGTTAATACCTATTCAGTACATCATGTTACTAAAAAAAATGTGGCTCTTAAAATTTTAACCTCCTTATTCAAAGGAAAAGACCTCCAATGCTACATGAGCTTGCAGCCTAGTTATATCAACTTGTGGGATGAGCTAGGAGAAGCTCTATGCAAGTAGTTTAAATACAAGTAATACCATTTGTGTCTAGTTGAGAAATTGATTACTATTAAGATAGTACCACATGATTACATACCTAACGTCAATCTTAGATTTTAGAGGACATGGGATAGGATCTCATTACTAGTAAGGACTACACTTGAATATGTTTTTATTTATAATCTTTGAGATTTGAATACTGATGATCTAATCAATGGGTGGTGTAACAATATCAAATGTTTATGAGGTAGCCATTAGGGCCAAGAATAGTCTTATCCAAGTTAGGAAAATTGCACTAAGCCCCCTAATTCCCCTTTTCCCAAAAATTCAGCGTACTTTACCACCTTAAATACCTACATTATCATATATTATAGTGCCAACTATCCAACCACCAAGATAAGATAAATCTAATCCTAACCCATCAAATGATCTACAAGAGGTTAAAATACTTATATAGACTTTTGAAAATAAACTACTTACTCTTGAAAGGCAAGATGCTTAGAATTATAGGCCATATCAAGCACCTTACTAACCTTACTAGAATAACAAGCCACCATATCAAGGACCTTATTAAAATAATAGGCTACCATATCAAGTAAATATTCAAGGCTAAGGCTAAATCAACCTTGCAAATCCTTATCAGGATTTTAATCCTAATGTTGCTGCCACATATAAGGCCTTAGTCCCTATGTAAAATAATATAGTACATGACTATGGGTGGTGTTTTCCCTATAATCTTCCCCACTTCCAAACCACTTGTACTAATGGTATCCTCAACTAAACATTGATGATGCAAAGCATAACACTACCAAAATAAACCCAAGTTGAGGCACCATCATAATAAAAATCTTTTCAAGGGTTAGTACTAAGTGATGCTACACTTCTAAATTGGTAGAGGGATGAGTATTGTGGAGTGAATTAGTTACAAATCTAGAACCAAGCATCCTCTTTAGGTGTGCTAACCAATACAAGGTCTAAAAATAGGGTTATGAATATTTAACCAATAAGTGTCCCATATTAGTTTCTCCAGTGTTACAAGAGGATGATGATCATAATTCAATGTTAAAATTACAATACATTTAAAATAATATGACTCTAATAAGTCAAGAACATCCCAAAATCCATCCCCAATTAATGAAAGTGAAAGAAGGCACTATTCCTACCAAAGTAAATCAAAAGGTTAGTACTTCTCTATTCAATATTCTTGAACATATAAAGAAAAGGAATGTGAATATACCCATGTGGGAATCCTTGTCCATTCCAACACAAAAGAACCTATTAATAGGAACTTTGTCTAACCTTGGTCTTTTAAAAGAGTCATCAAAGTAATAGCCAAAGGTAGTGCTCACAAATAGTCCTTAGCCAAAGGAAATTTAGGCAAATAAAGGTGTAAATCCTCCACCATTCTATGTTGATATGATCATTGGCAATCGTTTAGCCCATAATTTCATGATAGATTCATGGACTAGTAGCTCAGTGATGCCAAAACAAATAGTATAAAAATTGGGTTTGGAATATGAGCCACTCTATAGAGTATTATTTCAACTATATGGAACAAACATTAAGACCCTTGGTGTCATAAATGGTTTGGACTTATTTCTATGTAATTTTTACTTTTTTTGTGTTATAAAAAAAGAAACTAATTAAGGGTGTGATACCTATTAAACGTGTACTCATTGAAGTCTAGACTTTTTGAGAACTCTTTTTTGGCTAGGTAATAATACCTAAAAATAATAAATAACTACCACAAAACTTGTTGGTTAGACAAGTATTTGGGTGGATTGCCTAACATGTGTTAGATCCTAGAAGCGTGAGCTTTCTAGGAGGCTATCAATCCACCTACTTTAAACACTTAAATTTGAAATGATAAAATAAATAAAATTGACTTAAATGATATAAAAACTAAAATTTAAACATCAAATAACTAAATTTAACACAATAAAGTAAATTCTTTTCTAAAGATAACTAAATGAAAGTAATAATTTGATTAACACTAATGCTGAAAATTTGTTAAAGCAAGGTTGTGGATTTGGTTTGGTAATTTGAAAAGGGTTAAAATATAGTTTGTTTGGGGTTGTTAAATTGACAAGGTGGTAATATTATTAAGGTGTTAAAATGGGTAAATGATGGTCGAGAAGGAAACAAAGTGGAAATGGTGGTTAAGAAAGCAAAAGGGGGAAATGGTGGTCAAGAAGGTGAAAGAGGGCAAATGGTGGTTAAGAAGGCAAAAGGGGGTAAAGGGGAAAATGATAAGATGACAAAGGGATAAAGGAAAAATGGTGAAGGGATATAAAAGGTTAATAAAATAAAAGGCCAAAGGGAAATAAATATTTAAATTAAATAAACAAAAGCAAATATTACCTTCCAAGCTCAAAGAAGAATGTTGATGTTGTTGTTGATGATGATATTGTTGAAGATGATGATGTTGGCTTGAAAATATGATAGAGTTTTAGGGATTTAACTCCTTTTCCTCTAATATGAGTGGTGTCCTTCAAAATTAGACAACCTATAAGATTAATTCTTTCACCAAAAAGTACCTTAACCATGGATGAAGGGGGAGGGTTATATTTATAGCATTTGATGTCAAAAAACATACCAAAGGAGTGTTATAGTGAAATGTGGCACCATTTTCTAAGTGGGATCATAATTGGTCATGAAAGATAAGGGGGTGATATTATCACTTATCAAATAGGTCTCTCATTTTTTTGGTTTGTCTCCCAACTTTATAAAGAGTCCAAAATGGAGTGGTGATCATGCACATGGAATCATATGGGTCCAAAATACTTTCCATCACCTTTTTTTGTTTGATGATAAGTACTTAAATAAGTTCCCCATAAAATGTGGCACAATTTTCCAAGTGTTCTCATAAGTGGTAATAAAATACAAGGGGGTGATATTCCCACTTAGCTAATAGGTCTCCCACTTGGTTAGTTTGTCTCCCAACTTGCTAAAGATTCCAAAATGGAGTGGGGATAATGCACATGGGATCATATGGGTCCAAAATAATTCCACCACTTACTTTCATCTTTTCCAAATTACTTGACAAGGAGCCCCACATACTTTGGTGTCACTCTCATGCATGAGGACAAATGATGATGTTGAATGGTGGCCCCTTATGGATAAATTCACCATACTTCAAAATGGGGACCTTCGTGATGCTTAATGAGGTCATTAGGAACCTTGGATGAGGGTCCCAATTAGGGTATGATGTTCCATTTAAATCCACCTCACTTTCAAACCATTTCACTTTCCATATCACTATTAAGTCACCCACCATGTCACATACCATGTCACCATAAATAGTGATAATGGGTCCCATAGTGAATAGTGACTTGGAATATATTAAGAGGGGTTAGATTAAGGGTCAATAATGGTTAGGTAGGGCTAAGGCATTCAAACATCTAGAATTACAAATAAGTAGTTTTCTAGTTTCTACATTTGTCCCCTTTTTGTTATGTGGCTTTGAATTAAGAAGTTGAAAAACAAAAATGGATCACTTGATTAAAGGTCAAGATGCCCTGAGTATGGGAAGAGATGTTACTCCTTAAACTAGGATTCAATGAGGAAAATTAGATTTGGGTACAGGTTTGATATGAGTTTGGTTTAAAAAAAATGTTTAGGCATTTGAAATGAAAATGTGTGCACAAAATGCAACTAAGTGTGATAGCCAAGATCACACACAAATGCAAGTTGCTAATGTTGGTAAAATAAGGGTCAAATTCTAAGAGACAAGTGACAAATGTACCACATGACCATGACTATAGTTGGGCACACTTATTAGTCTCTTAGATAAGGTTAGTGTTTTCATATGTTTTCAAATTAAAAAGTGCTCCTTTGAAAAACATAGATGGTCTAATTGTGAACTAGGTGGTGAAAATTCAAATGTTCAATATGGAAAGATTGGTCAATGTGGTCAAAAGGACCAAGTCAAGGTTGTCACAAAAATATACAACAATTTGGTTCAAATGACCAATTTCAAGGTGGAGAAAGGTGAATGGGTGGGGATGGGTTAGTAGGGGGTGGTTGAGCTGATTCTAAATATACTAGGCCAAATGGACACTACCTACATAGTTCTATAGACAAAATATCCAAAAGAACTTCAAGCCCAATGTAGTTCTTTAGTGGAGTTTAGATGGTTTTCCCCAATGTGATATACCACATGGTTAGGTTTGGGTTGATAGTTTGGTAATAGTGAGGTGTCATGGTGTATATTGGTTAATAGTCACCATAATAATCCCACATGCATTAGGAGGAGAAAACATGGATGGATAAGGTAGGATAAATAAGTGGGTAACAAAAGGATAAGCACCACAAATGTCCTAATCACAATGATGGTCTATATCACTACGAGCTAAGTTTTAGGAGATGGGCATCTATCTAGATCTACATCATCTTGTTATCAAAAGATCATCATCACTACGAGCTGAGTTTTAAGGGCAATATAAAAGTGATGACTTGTAAAGAATTTATTCGATGTCATGGTGAGAGATAGAGAATAAACTATGCCTTACTTAAGAGTTGCATAACTAGTATGGGTAAAAGGTGTCTATGTCTACATCCTTTATCCTATTACCTTAGAACCAATGACTTTGGGTTATACTTAGAAGAGGCACTACCAGTAGGGAGCTATGTGGTCTAGGTTATTGGTTATATAGCTAGATAAGATGGTCATTCACCTATGATGGATGATTTGTTAGGTGGTACAAAACAAAATACTACCATGTCCAAAAAGAATAAGTTCATGACATGGAATAGTGGGATTATAGTATCAAGTGTTTGAAATCTATCACCACCAGTAGTAGAAGCAATTTCAAAGGTGTGACCATTACAATGGCCCATGGGTAGAAGCTAATTTACATCAACCAGGGCAAAGGTGACAATGATACAAATGACCAATATGCCCTTAAGGACCATAAAATGACAAAGCAGGCAAAGACATAAAATGTAGATTAGATGATAAGGGCAACAAATAGACATCATGATGGTGCACAATGACTTTATCAAGATGACTAGTTACACCAAGGGCTATGTGTCCACATGAAAAGGTAAGTAGACATTATTTTTGAAGTGGGAATACTATTTAAGGGAATCAATGACATCATAAGACCCTTCCCATCAATAAAATAGTTAATCATGTTGGTAATGAAGAATGGTCAAGCAGTATATTTAAATAATTATGCTAAAGATGCATGTTTATAATGAAGTTATTTGGTTTTTTAGGTTATAAATAGTGTAAAAAACTACATAAGGTTGAAGATATAGAATAATGGGAACCATGAAAGAGATAATCAACAACCCTTATGACCCAAAATAATCAATATGGTGAATGTGCATATCTATCTAATATTATAACACATAATGGTGATAATAGAAGTAATGTTAAACTAACAACAAGAGGAAAAGCACCCATGTCCTAAGATTGAGCTTGAGTTATTTCCTCCTACACAATGAAGAATTCAATAATTTCACTACATAAGATGTAGGGCTAGAGAACATGACCATCAACCTGTCTATGGAGGGAACCCTCGCTATCTAAAGGGATGTGCATTGAGGCAAAAAGAGGTGGCACCTATGTAAGTAGAGAAACCGAGGTAGAGGGATGTAATGGTTGTAATTATTAATTAGGGTGAAATAAATAGAGTATAATATGATTCTTTATATAGGGATGAATGTGGAAGAGGAGAGTAGAGAATGCCCTTTAGTAGTTGCTAATATAGAATATGTTATGGATGATAGTTTAGGAAGAAATCAAGTAGAAGGATGGATGAACACAAATATAGAGTCACCAAATAATTTTCATAATGCTTAGGTGGGAAAATAATGTATGTATATGCCTTAAGTGAGGTGTGTATAGTCTAATAACTTTGTATGTGTTGTGCGACTCCTCACACCCTACATAAAATATTGCATGGTTTGTTATAAACACGTATAAAATGTGTTGGGTGTCATTATTTGAATGTTATTATGTGTAGGGTTATATGTACACTCATGAATGTTATTTTTATGGTTATGATGATTATGTTTGTTACAATATTACTTAAGGTAAAGTAGATGAGGTAAGCCAATGAACAACACTAGATGGTAAAGTAAAGAAAATAATCAAGAGACAAATGTTGTAATGAAAATATCAATGAAGTACATTAGTATAATAAGAGGGCATGATGTTTCTTCTATGACAAGGAATAAAAATAGGCCCAAAGTGGGATTGGCTTAATGAACATAAGACCTAAAAATACATTACATGAGCATGCTTTGAAGGATAAAAATGTGTTTTTATCACACTCTATCAAGTAAACTCAAAATGTGTATAGGGTTTAAAGGTTGAAGAGGTGATGGATAAGGTGAAGGGAGTAGTTGGAGAGGGATAAAATGAGGACCCGTTCTTAATAGACAAAGACATTAAAGGAATAAATGGATGTCTTGAAGCAGTGAACTTGACAAGATTTCATGCATTAAAGCAAGAGAGCAAAGGACATGATGAAGAAAACATGTATATGCACATGTAAACAATGAGACTAGTGAATTCACTTGAATGAGTGAGAAGCTAGAGTGATAATGAGAGAAAATAAAGGAGATCCAATAAGGTATGAGGTAGAAGTGGACTAGGAGATGGATTAAGAGATAGGTAGAGGAGACAACTAGGTCACAAATAAAGGTTAAGATGGAGAAGGATGGAGGGAACTAAGCTTGGATATAGAGGAGGAAAAAAAGGAAGGTTGGGAAGAATAGGGAATTCCATCAAGGGAGATGATAAAAATGAAATGAAATAGAGAAAAGAGAATAAAATTAAAAGGTAGAAGATGGGTGTTTGAGGAATCTACTAAAAAATGACGGATTGGATAATTGAAAAGGATGGGGAGAGAAGTGTGACAATCATGAAGGGTAATTGGAGAATGAGAAATATGGTAAGCCATGACATAATTGAAAAGAGATCTAAAAGAGACCAAACAGAAAATAGTTTTGGTGATGAGAATGAAAAAAAAGAAAACAAGAGAAAAAAGGAGTGAAATAAGGACACAAAAAGGATGATATGGGAGTGAATAAGTAGGTGATGGCATGACCAATTAAGCATGGATGATGATAAGCAAGGAGAGGAATAATGAAGTAAATTAGATAGTGGTGTTAGAGATGAGAATGGGATGGAAAATGGGAAAGGGGTTAATAAAAATGAGGGGCATCAAAGGATGGGTGGATAAGAAGTTGAAGAGAAAAGGTTTGTTACTATAAACTTGTTAGAAAAGATTGACAAGTTGAATGGGTGATTAGAAGAGATTGACAAGCTAAAAAAATAGTGAGGTGGTGAAGAAATAGGGGGGAAATAATAAAATGGAAAGAGATGAAAATAAGGGATGAAGATCAGGGATGATAAGAAGAAGAATAAAGCAAGGATATAAAGCACAAACACTCACACAGATGCAAAAGATAAGTGAGTACCATGATGAAAAGAGGAAAAAGGGAATGCAAAGTGCAAAATGAAAGAAAAAATAAGAATAACAAGGAAATTATGGAAGGCTTATCAAAGGATAAAGACCCAGTTAGAAGCTAGGTTTGGAGGAAAAAAAGAAGAATGGAAAATGGAAAAGGCGAGAAGAGGCAAATCAACAGAAAATGGTGGTACACAAATAAAAACTATGGGATGTAGCAAAAGAATAGAAGAAATAGAAAGTGTGAAAGAGGTATAGGATGATGTATAATTGGAAAGGAAAAAAGAGTGAGGAAGAGGGTATGATAGGTTGACAAGGGCAAGGGGAAAGGGTGAGGATGGTGGAAGAAGATAAAGGGGATAAAGGGTGAGGTTGGTAAGAAGTAGAGAGAGGGATAAAAAACATGAAAAGTGGGTGGGGGAGTGAGATTCAAATAATTCACAAGGAAAAGTTATGGGGAGGCCAACAAAGTATATTAGATGGTGGCTTTATGGGAGATAAGAGGGGAAAATGGGGAAGGACATCAATATTTATGTTAAAAGAGATTAACAAGCTAGAAAAGTAGTTAAAAGAGATTGACAAGCTAATGGGAGGGAGGTGGTGAAGAGATAGGTAGAGAAGTGATGGAAAAGATATTAGGTGATAAGGGAAAATAAAATAAAGGATGAATTTGAGCTTACCTTAGTAACTGAGCACTACCTACATAGTTTAAAAAGACCTCAGGCCAATGTAATTCTCCTAGTAATGAGGAGAAAAAAATAGGAATTATTAGATGATGTTAAAATACAAGGATGGTAGGAAGAATCGAAAACTTCCTTGACATAAGATGACATAATAAAGAGGGCATTGTTATTAATAGAAATTAATGAGAAGAAAAATGGGAGGGTAATTAATTATTAGTGGCTGCACTACCCTTAAAAGTTAAGCAATGCCTACATAGTCCATGGACATCAGGGCAATGTAGTTCAATAAGGGTTGGATAATGGTGCTAAAATGGGTCTCCCTAATTTATTGGACCACATGATCTAGTTTTTTTGAAGGTTTGTGGAGATAGGGTACACACTGAAGATGGGTTGAGGTTGAGAGAAAAGTATCTCACAAAGGTGGGTTTATTGATCATAAATAGGGATTTGACATTAATGTTATTATATGGTTAGGTTTATGATGATTTGATGGATGATAGTGGTGGTACATAAGTTGGGTAGATAACCATACTAGATGAAAAATCATGAGACATGGGTATAATATAATACATGAATCAATGATTAGATAACAAGAAATGAGGTATAATACCTATTTATTAATAAGGACAAAATAAAAAAAACCCAAAGTTGGATTGGCTTAAGGAACATAAGCTTTTTGATTGCTTCACATTAGCATGCATTAGTTGATAAAACAAGTTTCTTGATTATAGAATGTTAAGTAATCTTTAAATCCCCTAATTTAAAGATAGTATAAAGGGAAGATGGGTGATAGGTGGTGTGAAGGATAATAGGTAATGTGTATGGTAACCTTATGTGGGTTAGTTTTCCCTTTCTATAGGTGATCCAAGAATGATAACAGACAAATATGTGTTGTACTCTAGATGTAGACTAATATATATGGTAAGTCTACATGTGAAATATAATTGTGGCTTCCACCTTATTATGCTACTTGAGAGCTGATTATGGCTTTAGATTATTTTTATTTTGTTTTGATTGTGGTAGTGGGTTTTTTGCTTTATTACTATATATATGTGTTTCTATAGATTTTCACTAATTACATTTAAATGAGAGAGAAACTAAGGTTAAGAGGTTATGGGTTTGATGTTACCCAGATTTAGTGCGCACCATATCCAAGCCTTGTGGGAGCTCCTCTTTGGCTGTGGAGGAAACACTTGCAGTAAGAATGAAACTTAAACAAGAAAGATGTTAGAAGAGGCTATGGTGGACTACCAAACTACACACTCGGTCTCGAAAGCGTGAAGCTCCTTAAGGGATGACAATCCACTATTTAAAGATAGAAGTATTGTAGATGAATAAATGATAAATGACTAAAGAAATAGAAAAATAGATGGTGTGTACCTATTCCCTACAGTCTGTGTATCTCAGAATGCTAAAAAAGGCTAGCTAAAGGTTCTATCTGGTCTAGATGGGCTATTTGGATGGCTTTCTAGTTTGCTGGTTCTGAACATAGTCATTGATGTTGGTGGGTCTACTGATGTCAATTTGGCTGAAGGTGCCAACGTCGATTGGTCTGTTGATGTCAGTTAGGGTTGTCAACGTTAGACAACTTTTAGAGTATTTTTGGGATAGACAGAAGGGTTTTTGGAAGTTTAGAGGTTGGTACAAGGTTGTGGGAAGGTGAATGAGGTCTGAGGAAGGGTATTGGTAGAGGATTGGTGTGAAAAGGGGGTGAGAATAAGGGGAAGGCCTTTCAACCCCTCCATGGAAGAAGTCAGGCCTCTCAATAGTATTTAGAAATATCAATGAAACTAATTGACAATATATTCTAAAATACTGAAATGAGAACCAGAGTACTTAGCTTTATTAGGTGAAGAACCAGAGGTGTCAGAATAGTGATTCCCATTATGGTTGATGTGATTAGTGTTATGAGCCAATGAAGCAAACATGGATTGCTTCAATTCAGTAGCTTGATGTCCTCGTACAATCTTTCAATCCAGTCCCTGGAATGATTTTTGCAGAGCTTCAAGAGCCGAGAGAACAATAGTCAAGTTCTGGTGCTTGAAATTTTAGAATGTGTGTGACAATGTGC
This sequence comes from Torreya grandis, assembly GCA_037957365.1. Lineage (NCBI taxonomy): Eukaryota > Viridiplantae > Streptophyta > Pinopsida > Cupressales > Taxaceae > Torreya > Torreya grandis. The sequence continues at coordinate 1,466,627 of JARHVA010004287.1, read as the reverse complement.
GAGAAGGTGGGGGTTAGCTTAATGTTAGAGCTTGGCTTATGTAACCAACATCGGTGATCCCACCGACATCAGCATAGAATTGTTGATGTTGATCATGGGTTGATTGATGTTAGCGGAGAGAGAATAGGTAAAAGGGCTATTTTTAGCTCTTTACCCATTTCTCCCCCTACCAAGTGCCTTTTTCATTGGAGAATGGTCAAAATAAGGGCTTATGAGGCATAGGAGTTGGTTAGGGAGTTAAGATGAGGTGAGAATAGGTCATGGGTAGTTAAGATTTGGAGGACCTAGTCTCAGGCTGACTCATAGGCTCAAAAATGGTCTTAAGGTGAGGTGTCTAGGTGAGGTGTCCAAGGTGGGGTAATTAATTTAAAATAAGTAGTTTTTAAATTAATAAGGTGTGCAAGTGTGGGTTAAGAGTGTTAACATTTCAAAGGAGACCAAGGGGGTTGACATGATATTGGTGTCTACATTTACCCCTTTTTGTCTTTTGGTTTGTTTTGACAAATTGCAAGACAAAAATAGATGTAGGTTGCCCCAAGTATGGGGTGAGGTATTCCCCCTCAAAGCAGGAATCGAGAGAAGGTAATCTGAAATTGGGTGCTGATTTGATAGGTAATGGATGGGTAGGGTGAGGTTGGAGTGTGAACACTGCAATAATTGAGATTGTACGTATACCACTTCACTTGATAAGCAAGTCAAATTGTCACAGGCAAGGTCAAGGAGGACTAAAATCAAAGTAACTGGTCCCCAACTTATTAGTAGTAGCTGATTGGGTTAAAATGATCAAAGCTATAACTCCAATGGTTAAGGAGGACTAAAATCAAAGTAATCAATCCCTAGCTTATTAGTGGTAGCTGATTGGGTTAAAATGATCAAAGCTATAGCTCTAATGGGAATCGTGTTCCAAGTATTCAAGCTAGGAAGTGCTCGTGGAAAACATGAAAATGCCATAGATATTGGGGATCAACTTGGTCATGATCCAACAATAGGTGTGAGGGGTGTATACAATTTGCTAACTATTTGTGAAGTAGCGTATCCAATCAAAACAACCAAGGCAAAGTTGTCTCGAAAGTGGTCATGGTCTGAGGAGATAGTCATGATCTCTGAGGTCATTGTCAAGTCAGGCTAAGATATAAGTGATCTCGAGTGTTGTTGGTTGTGGTTAGGGAGATGTATGTGATCTCCAATGTGCCCCATGAGAATTCTAAGGTGACCTATACAGTATCAGGACTGGAAAGACTAAAAATGAGGTAATTTAGGACAGGTGGTGAGCCTAGGGTTTAGATAGTTGGTCCATTAGGTAGACGAACAAATGAATGGTCGAGTTAACCTCAGAAGACCCCATGTCAACTGAGTGCTACCTACATAGCCCCTATTTTAAGGGCTTTAGGCCAATGTAGTTCTCCCAAAAGGGAAGAAGAGTCAAAGAAGTTATTAGTTGGTTTGGTTATGTTAGTGTTTTTATCATTTCCCATATGTTTGATGGTACATGTTTGAAATGATGAGTGTATGACGATGTTATATCCTTTTCCATATTGTGTGATGGTGTATGCTGTAACATAGGTTATGTGGTTTTTCATCCTTAGCAATTTTCTGTATTGGTGATGGTGTATGCTAAAAATGAAATGAGTTTATTTATGCTTCAGCAGGTTTTTATATTGGTGATGGTATATGCTTGACATAAATTGTGTTTGGTTGATAGTTTCCATGTGTATTGTTTTCCATAGAAACTAATGTGAATGGGCTATGATAATTTATATAACACAAATTGGTATTTGCATTAAATAAATCATGATGTTCTGTTAGTGGTTAGAAAATGTTCTGGTTGTATTTTATCAAAAACATGTGATGTTATTTATGATAAAATTGAGTTGAATGTCAAGTTCATAACTTTATAGTGAAAATTATGAGATGACAATATGCGAGCATATAATTTTAAGACACTGCGTCCTAAGAGATAAAATGGCATGTGATGAAGGTGTGTAAGAAGTCAAAGGTGATAGGGACCATAATGATAGCATAGATAGGGTGTTTGCAAATAAAATCCCCATTCATGCATTACGTCATTGACCATTGGTTTTTGATAGAGAAGTACCCTAATCACTTGATGTTAAGTGAGCTCAAAATCCCTTGGGTATTTTGGGGTAATAGGTGTGATTATGTGATATGTGAGGATAGCGTAGCCCTTTTTAGTAAGGATAACGTTACCCCTTTTATAAGTGACCCTGAGAATGACTATAGGCAAGTCCATGACATAATATTTTGTCAGTCAATTTTTTTGGGCTAGACTGATCAATGCAGGAAGTCTACTTGGGGATGTTGTTTTGTGTTGTGGTCATGTGAAGCTGATCGATGTGGGAAGCTTCTGAGAGGGTGTTGTGTTTGTAGTAAAATTTAGGCATAGCCATCCTTCGAGGGAGTGGTCTATATTTTTCTTTGTATGTTTTGGTTTCATTGAATAGTTATCCTTCAAGGGAGTAATCTATTAATTATAGAAATAATGCAGTTGTCCTTCAAGGGAGCAGTCTGCATTTATAGTTTATGACCTTTTAATATTGTATTAGGCATCCCAGTTTGATTTTTTTTGTTAACTAAACTTTTAGTCATGGAATAGACTATAGAGGTTTAGGGGTTTCCCTTTTGTGAGGACAAATCATTAATGCTTAAAAAAGGGTTAACTAATTTTTGTAGGGAAAAAGGGTTGAAAAGAATAGGAATGAGGATGACAGGGGTTGTTCAAGGGATGATCTCAAGTTAAACATCAACTGAATGATTACTTGATTAATAGTAGAATGGTCACAGGTGTAAGGCATTAAGGGGCTCAAGTTTTGGTTGGCCTTCGAGAGAAGACAGATGATAAGTGCCTGATCCATACTTGTGTATTATTATATAACATTTAAGCCAATTAGGAGCAAACTTGCCTTGTTTTCTTCTTTCCATATTGGTCATGTGTTGGTTTTATTTAAGGATGAGATCTCTGATTTTGAAATCTCGCTCTTTCAAATTTTTGTTGTAGGCATGCTTGATGTGATCTTGGTAGATATGAAGATGATTAAGAGTGACAAGATGACGTTCATCGAGTAACTTGAGTTGTGTTAATCGATCTTCACAAAATTCATCATTAGAGAGCATGTCGTGCAAGGACATGTGAAGAGAAGGTATTTATACTTCAAGAGGCAAGACGGCCTCGGTTCCATACACTAAGGAGAAAGGTGTAGCACCTGTAGGGGTTCGAATGCTAGTACATTAGGCCCACAAAGTGAAGGGAATGTGTGTGTGCCAATCCCTTCTAGTGTCATTGACCACCTTCATTAGGATTTTAGTTAGGATTTTGTTAGAAGCTTCTACCTGTCCATTTGCTTGTGGATAGTAAGGTGAGGAGAAGCTGAGTTTGATGCTAAAAGCATCACAAAGATTTTAGATGGTTTTGTTTTTGAAAGATTTGCTGTTATCAGTGATTATCTTGTGAGGTACACTGAAATGACAGATGATGTGGTGGTTAATGAAGTCAATGATTTTGTTAGCTTTAGTGGAGATGAAGGGAACAACTTCCACCCATTTAGTGAAATATTCAGTCACTATGATAATAGACTGATGTCAGAGAGATGAATGAGGGTTAATCTCAACAATTAGATTTAAGCCCCATTATGAAAAGGGCTAGAAATCCTTAGCAACTTGTAAAGCATGGCTAGGGACGTGAAGTAGGCTAGCATGTTGCTGGCATTTGATATAATGTTGAACATAGTCATTGCAGTCTTGGTTAAGAGTGGGCCAATAATAGCCCAGGTAGAGGATGCACTTTGTAACCGAGTTACCACTAAAATGTCCTCCACAAATCCCATCATGGACTTGTTTGATGGCATGAGATGTCTCAGTGGTGGTTACGCATCAGAGAAGGAGGCTGTCAAAACCTCATTTGTAGAGAAGACCCCCTAACATGGTGTATCGAGTAGTACTCTTGATAAAAGCCCACCGTCCATTGCTAGAGAGGTCAGGAGGAATGATAGAATAAGTCAAGTAGTCAACAAGTTGTTTATACCAAACATCATGTGGACTAGAGTCGATATTGCCAACAAAGTTGATGTTAGTTGAGATATATGAGGGCAATGCCAAATAGTGTACTTTGACATAGATTCTTGAGGAAGTAGATGAAGATGGGATATGTGATGCGAGAGAGGCCATTGTGTTGGCAAACTTATTCATAGAGTGAGGAATAGTTTGCAAGAAATAATGGTCGAAAGACCCTAAGAATGTATCAACACAGTGTTTATATCATTACAAAACTTCATTTTTACAAAGATATGAACTGTTAATCTGATTAACGACTAGTTACGAGTTGACAATGATATTGATTGTCTTAATGCCTAAAAAAAGTGTAGTTTAAAGCCCCAAAATTAAGGCTTCATACTCAGCCATGTTATTGGTGCATTCAAAGTTGAGTTTGAAGGATAGAGGCATGGGATCACCCTCATGAGAGATGAGAATGACTCCCATACCACCATCGAGTTGACATTTAGATCCATAAAAGAACATTATCATTTGATAGGGGATGTCATGAGTGGATAGCATGGTGATAGACTCATCAGGAAATTCATAGTTAGAGGGTTGGTTATCAGGTAAAGGGGCATCTACTAGTTGGTCAGTGATTGTTTTCCCCTTTATAAACTTTTGTTGAATGAATTCCAAATCAAACTCAATGAGAAACATGAGCCAATGAGCCATACATTGGTTTTGGTATGGCTTGGAATACATGTATTTGAGAGGGTCGGTGTGGGTGATGATGTAAGTCTTATGGTTGAGGAGATAGTCGTAGAGTTTGGAGGTAGCAAAGACTAATGCCAAGCAAAGTTTTTTAGTATGAGTATACTGAGTTTCGTATTCAATGAGCATTTGGATTATATAATAAACGACCTACTCATAATGTTGTTCATCTTGATGTGAGATCATGGCACCTAAGGAATGATTTATTGCCAAAATGTAAGGATAGAAGGGTTGGTCATCTTTAGGTGGAATAAGGACTAGTGGAGAGACAAGATATCATTTAAGAGCCTCAAAAGCCTCTTGGCAATCCTTATTCCAATTAAAGGAGACATCCTTCTTGAGGAGGTGATGGAAGGGTTGGCATCAATCAGATAGCTGCGAGATGAAGTGATGAATATATTGAAGCTTCCCTTGTAGGCTGCAAAGTTATTTTAGGTTAGTTGGTGGGGGCATCTCGAGTATGGCTCGAATCTTAGCTGGATCTACCTCAATGCCATAGAGAGAAATGATGAAACCCAAAAGCTTCCCTAAGAGAACTCTAAAGATGAATTTCTTGGGGTTGAGTCGAATGTTATATGTAATAGGTGAGTGAATATTGTTTTGAAAATGGTTAGGTGGTCATGGCAAAGTTTGGATTTCCCCAGCAGGTCATCCACATAGTCCTCCATGATTTTGTGGAGGAGATCATGAAAGATATAAGTCCTGGCACGTTGGTATGTAACACCTACATTTTTGAGGCCAAAAGGCATGACCCTATAGCAGAATGTCCCCCATGGGGTGATGAAGGTGGTTTTATGTTGATCTTTTTGGATAATCAAGATTTGGTTATATCCTAAAAACTTGTCCATGAGGGATAGCATCTCATGACCAGCTATAAGATCAACAAGTTGGTCGATGTTAGGCAAAGGAAAGTCATCCTTTGGGCAAGCTAGGTTGAGGTCATGATAGTTAGTACAAATTTGAATTCCCCTATTGCTTTTGTGATAGGGACAATGTTTGACACCCATTGCAGATAATCAATGGGTTGGATAAATGAGATGGAGAGAAGATGTTGAAGCTCTTATTTGACAAGGAGTGCAACATGAGGATGCATCTTGTGAATCTTTTGCCTGATAGGCTTAGCTTTGTAGTTCATGATGATGTTGTGGATGACAATGTCGGGGTCAATATCGAGCATATCGCTATAGGACCAAGCAAAGGATTTGTTATTATCTGTAAGGAATGTGGTATAGTTGATTTATTCCTAGGCATCTAAAGATTGACCAATATTTAAAATGTGAGGAACATCAGAAGATGGGAGATTAATATCAATAGTTGATTCATTTAACATAACCTATGTTTTCAAAGGAAGTGATCATTATATGAAGGAGTCATCCACACCCATGTAGGTGAGTATGGCATCATCATCCAGGCATTGGACAGTGTTGATGCTAGAAGATTCATCGTCTATCATGTCTAGATAAATGAGAGGAAGAGAGCTTGATGCCTCACCTAGTTGATAGGTTAGGGATTCCAAGTGAATGGCATTTATTAAAAAAATAGGAGGGATGGAGACCACTGACTCTGTAGGTGAGGATGGGGGAATAAGTGAGGTTGGAGGAGAATTCTCTATGATAGTTTCATGGTGAGGGATCTTAGAGGGTTTTTTAGGTTCTTCGAAACCCATGCCATGTCATTTTTTGGCATTTTTGATTGCTTCATCATTTGGAGGCTCAATGGGCTTGTGGGGACCTTGTTCATAATGCCCAAAGCCAAAACCCTTCCATACACACCTATGAAGATAGGTGTGAGAAAATCTAGGGTTAATGAGGAAGGAGAAATCACAAGTGAATAATCAGGGTGATGAGAGAGGATTTCCATCAGTAGGAGCCCGATCTAGCCCTCCATAGGTGAGATTAGTTTAGAGATCAGGAGGACCATATGGGATGACCATTCTAATGCGATGGTCATAGTTAGGGTGGTGATGAAGTTTTACATACTCCTATGGAGTTTAAAACATGTCAAGGGTAAGCAAACAATACTCCCCAAGTGAAAGGTGCTAGAAAGTGTCTTCCATAGGATCTTTCATGGTCACTTGAGGAGTAGGCATAGGTGTGACGAGTGTCTATGAGCCTGTCGAGGCTTCCACAAGTAGAGGTGGTGTTTGGGTATATGTTTTCAAAGGGATTATAACATCAATAGGTTGGTAGGTTATGTTGCATGTTTTAAAGGGGGAAGGGTTAGCAGGAATAACATGAACCTGCCCCTCATGTTCAAACTTGACACAATGATGCAATGTAGAAGGGACACATGTCATGGAACATATCTAAGGTCGTCTCAACAACATGTTATATTAGAACTCCCCCTTGATGATATAGAAAAGTTCTATAATTGTACATGGGCCAACATGAACATGTAAGACCATAGTTCCAATGGTAGTGGCGGTGGCATCATTGAAACAATGAAGAATTTCGTCAGTTTTTGACATGCAGTTCTTTAGAAGGGCTAGTTGATCATATGCATGGGTAGAAATGATGTTGATGATAACACCTCCATCAATCATAACCCACTTAATGCAAGTTTTATCAATGTAAGCTATGATAAAGAGGGCAGGATCCTGATCTTTCAAGTTGTAGGCAAGAATCTCAGAATCACTAAAGGTGATGGAGGCAACGGTGGGTAACGATTTGACTAAAGTAGCTAGTGGTTGGGGGTCTTCAGGTTGGACCTCCATTGCCTATAAATATTTGATCAAGGCTTGAAAATTTTACATAAAGCTTTGTATTAGGTCATACAAAGACATCTTCATAGGGGTTTGGTGAAGTTGTTTCACCATGGAGTCACGAATTGCCCTAGAAGATGTTGGTTGAGATGTGCCCAAGATAGAAATCTTGGGCTTTGGTGGTGGAGAGGGCTTAGAAAATGGATATGTCTAAGGGGTAGAAACCTACTCTTTTCCTTTATCCTTTAGGGTTTGGGACCTGGTGGCCACATTAATAGTGTTGATTTTGAATAAAGGGGGAGAAGGTGGTAGAGGGACCATAATCTCGCATTGGGATCTTGATTCAGGTGAGGAGGTTTGGGAGGCTTGGGATTGTGTCATTAGTTTGTCAAAAAGGTGGTCAATAGAATCCTCAATGAGAAGGGTGTCCTTGTCTAGGTGTTGGTGAATGACAACCTTAAGAGCGTGGTAACTCTTAGTATCATGCCCAAGTGTGCGATGATACAAGTAGATTTGAGTGTCATCAAACCAAGATGGTTTTGATCCGAGAGGTTGGTATGGCTTAATGGGTAGGAGAACGATGCTAGAAGACTATAACAATTAGTGTAATAGCAAAGCATAGGATCCCACTAATGGGTTTGCGCTTATTGTTTTAGTAGGAGTTGACAACTTCTATTTAGGAGTTGTAGGGGGAGTTTTTCGTACCACCTTTTTTGTTGGTGGTGTGGCCACACACATAGATGGCACTTTCTTGATGAGAGGTGTCAAATTTCTTGGAGGAAATATGTTTTTGACAGGTAGAGGGAGTAATGGAGGCATTTTGTCTTTGTGAAGTGTTGGAATAGGGAGCACTCTTATTAAAGTGGAAGGATGTGGACCCAAGATAAAGGGCAATGGTGAATGTGGGGGAGGAATAGACTGATGTGGTTTAGCATCCTCCTTTAGTATGGTGTGAGGACCACTACTATGTAGGGTGATGTTTAAATCTAACTTCACCTGTGGGTGAGTTAAGTTTGATATAGGGAAAACACCGAGAGATCTAATCTGTTTCAGCATGGTGGATGCTTATGAGGGTTTGGATTTAGACATAGAAGGCTAAGCTTCTGATGATTTAGAAGTGGAAACCTGATCCTCATCAGAGACTTTGGGGTAAATCATCACAGAAGGGCTACCAATATAAGGCAAAGCAGGATGTGTAGGATAAGGAGCCCTAAGTCACTCCCATAATGCCTCATTCTCTAGGTTCCTAGAATGGAGGAATCCTAAGTTTTTTGCCAATCGAGAGAAGGTTTTAGATGATGTCACCCAAGGCCTCATAGTCGGTCCTTTAAAGAATTTGGGTGATTGTGAGAGCAAAAATGTATTGGACGTAGTGATCACGGGCTAAAGGTTAGAGAGAACCATCACCAGATCTTCTTTGGCTGAAGTGGGTGAGGTGGTGAGTTCTTCTCTTGATAGAGAAGGGATTGGATAATTTGGCTCTTCAAGTTGATAGAGTGCAGGGATGATCATGCCTTCTACGTGTGGTTTAGGAGCATGGAAAGTATGATCCTCCATTGGTAATAAGAAGGATAAGGGTAGGGCTACCGGTGTTGGTACCATCAAAGCATCCTCCAAGATGGGAGAGATCAAAGTAGACTCTCCTACATGTGAAAGGGGGGTAGATGGAGGACTATCCTCCATTAGTGGAGGAAAAATAGGAGAGGAAGGCTCCTCTAAAGGGTGAAGTAGAGGGATGATGGCCCCTTTTACATGAGGGCATGGGGTATGAATGGTAAATTCTTCCAATGGTAGAAGAAGAGGGAAGGTGGGGGTAAGAGGAATAGGTAATACAAGATCCTCACGAAGTAGAAGAATGGGTAGAGGAGGTGCTTGATGTCATGGGGGTGATACAGGTGAAACGGGTTCATCCATGCGAGGAAGAGGGTGAGGCAAAGGGAGATCTTCATTGCATGGGGGTGGTATGGGTAAAATATGCTCTTTTACCCATGGTGGAGAAATGGGTTGACCAACCTCTTTATATTGTGGGAGAGGTTGGATAGGAATGAAAGGAAAGACCATGTCGATCGTGCATATGTTACATTCTTGAGGGTCATCGACCATGGTCTGAACATTGTTCTGACTTGGGGGATGGTTAGGAAATAGTTGCTTAAAGACATCCATGTTTTGGTTGGTCAGCGCATTAGTGTTATCCAAAACAAGGTCCCCTTTGTCTAAGATGTCTTGAACAATGTTTTTTAGGGTTTTGAAATTATCTGTGTCATGACCTTTGACACGATGAAAGTTACAAAAGTCATTTTCCTTATACCATGCAGGGATGGCTCATGAGGGGTCAAATTGGATAGGTGGTCAGATTTGAGGGAGGTTGAGGACTCCCTGATTCACTAATTTATCTAATACAAAAGCATATGATTCTCTTATTGGAGTGTATCGTCACTGTTCATACTATTGTTGGAATTGTCTAGTGATGTTTTGCGAAGTAGAGGGCTCATATTGGTTGGTTGTGGTAGAAGATGGTGACCTAAAGACCATAGCATTCACTGATCCCTTGGACTTGGGGTGGGAAGAAGAAGGTTTGGAAAAATAAGGGTCATTAGGTTTTGCATTGGTATTTTTGTTACACAGTTTAACCCTGTCTTCTTTGATTGCACAAAGTTCAAGCTTTTGGGCCATAATGAAAGCTTCATCAAATGTGTAGAAAGTTTAAACCCGTAGAGTGGATGAGATGTGCTTGGCACATGCTCTTGAAAAGAGATCAATGAGCTCAGGTTGAGGTAGTGAAAAGGAGAGTTGGTTGATTAAACCTCTCCAATGGGTGACAAAGTCTACTATTGACTCATCCTCAAATTGTATAATAGAATAAAGGTCTGTGATGGAGACCTTCTTGGTAATATTGAATGAGAAATGATCGAGGAATAGCTGAGTGATTTAAATGAAGGTGAAGAGAGAATGACTGGTAATGGAGCTATACCAGTCAAGGGCAGTGCCAAAAAGTGACATAGGGAATATGTGAAGTAATAATGCATCATCGTGCGCTATGAGGTAGCAAGCATGTCTAAACGCTCATAGCTATTATTGTGGGTCCTATTTACTTTGAAAGTGAGTAAATTTTGGGAGTTCCCACTGGCTAGGGTATGGTAGAATAGGAACTGAAGGGTGGATAGGTTCATTGTAGATTTGTTCATATGAAAGAACACTCCTCAAACTTGAAATAGATATCTCAAGTTTGGACATCTTATCCATCAACATCTTAATTAGATCGGCAGATGGATTGGCATGAGGGGCACCCCCTAAGTTATAGGGTACCTAGAAGGCATTGGAAGGGGCATATGACACACTTGCTTACATTTGTGTAGGTTCAACATACTGATAGTTTATCATAGGGGCCAATGTCAAGGCCAAGGGGGCTTTTGTTGTGAAGTTAGAGGGCACAACTTGACTAGATAATGCTAAGGGTGGTTGAATGGTAGTGCCACTAGTTAAAGGATAAGTGGTCACTCTCGTGTTTATAGGTGCAAGAGTGGGTGGTATAGAGACAATCAAGTTTTGGAAAGGTGTCAAACTTGGTTGAATTGTTTGCATTTGAGGGGGTATGGAAACCCCGATGGAGGTAGGGCAAGAAAGGATAGAAGGGGAGGCCAAATATTGAACATTCACCATGGTTGGGTTACTAGTCGAGGTAGTGGCTTGAGTGACCATAGGTTGGATAGTGGATGCTATTGATATCATTGCCACTTCAACCAAAGAAGTTGGCATCCCATAAATAGGGTTACCTAAAGGATCTCTCATTTGGCTTCTAGCGAGACAATGTTGGAGAGCCTTGACGTTGTAGTCAAGGAATCTCTCAAAATATTGATCCCCTTCGGGAACAATAAGAGGTTTATCAGAGGTAGGTTGGATAGGAGTATGCTCAGTGTCTGAAGTATACTCCATTAGATGACTTGGCACGAAGGGCAAAGGTGGGAGTGGCTATTGACTCACATGGTCAATAAGGAATTTGACTTAATTTCATGTCAAGACCATCCAAGGTGAAAGGGGTTCAACTTCCAAAAACTATGTGTTTTAGTTTCAAAAAACTAGAATTTGTGTTAAATAGCAAGAAATTTGGGTTTTAAGATTGTTGTTTGGAAAGAATTTTTTTATTTATTTATTGACAGTGACTAATGTTAGTTGTTTAACTAATATTAGTTAGAAAATGTTGCCGATGTTGGTCAGTTAACCAATGTCGGTGAAGGTTTGGTTGCCGACATTGGTGGAGAAATCGATGTCAATTTTTGTGTAATTTTAGGAACATAGAAGATTGATAGTTTTTGGAAGAAAAAGATATTCTAAGTTGTTTTGGACTTTAGAATGGTATGACCTTACCATCTCAAACACTCAGATAAAACTAGCAGAATAGATGATTAGGTAAGCAACCTCTAAAATGTTAGATTCCTAGGAATGAGTTTTAAAGTCATGGTGGCTTATGCTTTAAGAGAATGTGTTAGGAGTTGGGCTTGTAGAATAGTTCCTAGAGAGGAAGTCTATGGCTGGTTTCAAGTTGTGTTATGGTGCTCAAAGATATCTATGTTAGGGTTAGTACGTGGCCTGGTATTGGGGCTTGTTCCCTTCACTTCACGAACCCAAAGCCAAGCTGGGCCACTTAGCCAGAATATACCTTCCCTATAGTTTATACTCTGCCAGAGAACAAAGTGGGTCCTCCTCTTGGTGGTGAAATCCAAGTAGGATCACTGGGTAGGGTAAGGTACCTACTAGGTGATGAAATCCTAGATGGGCCTTGTCTCAAGTAAGTTTATGTGTTTAATTTGAAGTGATTGTGGTTTGGTTGTGTCACATTTGTGTACTACGATTCATTCATAATGCTTTAATTACTAGGTGGGCTAAATGTGCATCCAAGCAAGAATGAAATGTAGTAGTTTTTAACCCAAATTGAAATATGTTATTCAAATGCAAACAAATGGAGAAGAGGTAAAGAGTATGAGTTTTTCACTACTCTATGATGCATGCAAGAATTAACAAGAAGAAAAAGAGATGTTCTTTTTAACCTCTACTAATGATTTCCTTTTGAAACAAAAAGATAGAAGAGAAAAAAAAATAGAAAGTAAGAGAAGCTAAGTTTTTTATTTCTCAAGAAATAAAGGCAAAGAAAAGGGGATGCAAGAAGTGAATATTTTTCTAATGCATGTACATGAAAATTTTATTTTTAAAAGAAGAAGAATGAACCCAAGGAAAACTCCAAGGGTCCCATCGGGCATGCCATAATGTTTCTCTAGATTTTCACTAATTGCATTTAAATGAGAGAGAAATTAAAGTTAAGAGGTTATGGGTTTGATGTTACCCAAATTTAGTGTGCACCATATCCAAGCCTTGTGGGAGCTCCTCTTTGGCTATGGAGGAAACACCTGAGTAAGAATGAAACTTAAACAAGAAAGATGTTAAAAGAGGCTATGGTGGACTACCAAGCCACATGCTTGGTCTCAAAAGCATGAAGCTACTTAAGGAATGACAGTCCACTATTTAAAGATAAAATTATTGTAAAGGAAGAAATGATAAATGACTAAATAAATAGAAAAATAGATGGTGTGTACCTGTTCCCTACAGTCTATGTATCTTAGAATGCTACAAAATGCTAGATAAAGGTTTTGTCTGGTCTAGATGGGCTGTTTGGATGGCTTTCTAGTTTGCTGGTTCAGAACATAGTCACCGACATTGGTGGGTCTGCTGATGTTGATCTGGTTAAAGGTGTTGATGTCAGTTGGTGCAGGGTTACGGGATGGTGAATGAGGTCTGAGGAAGGGTATAGGTAGAGGATTGGTGTGAAAAGGGGGTGAGAATAAGGGGAAGGCCTTTCAACCCCTCCATGGAAGAAGTCGGGCCTCTCAATAGTATTTAGAAATATCAATGAAAACTAATTGACAATATATTCTAAAATATTGAAATGAGAACCAGAGTACTTAGCTTTATTAAGTGAAGAACCAGAGGTGTCAGAATAGTGATTCCCATTGTGGCTGATGTGACCAGTGTTGTGAGCCAATGAAGTGAACACGGATTACTTCAATTTAGTAGCTTGAGGTCCTTATACAATCTTTCAATCTAGTCCCTGGAATGATTTGTGTAGAGCTTCAGTAGCTAGGAGAACAATAGTCAAGTTTTAGTGCTTGAAATTTTAGAATGTGTGTGACAATGTGTGAGAAGGCGTGGGTCAGCTCAATGTTAGAGCTTGGCTTATGTAACCGATGTCGGTGATCCCGCTGATGTTGGCGTAGAACTACCGATGTCAGCCATGGGTTGATCGATGTTGGTGGAGAGAGAATAGGTAAAAGGGCTATTTTTATCTCTTTGCCCATTTCTCCCCCTGCCAAGTGCCTTTTCCATTAGAGAATGGTCAAAAAAAGGGCTTATGAGGCACGGGAGTTGGTTAGGGAGTTAAGATGAGGTGAGAATAGGTCATGGGTAGTTAGGATTTGGAAGACCTAGTCTTAGGTTGACTCATAGGCTAAGAAACTGTCTTAGGGTGAGGTGTCTAGGTGAGGTGTCCAAGGTGAGGTAATTAATTTAAAATAATTAGTTTTTAAATTAATAAGGTGTGTAAGTGTGGGTTATGAGTGTTAATGTTTTGAAGGGGACTAAGGGGGGTTGACACAATATTGGTGTCAACAATATGGGAAGCTGATTGATGCTAGAAGCTTTCAATAAATTACTTTGTTAACTTAGCCATCCTTCAAGGGAGTGGTCTAAGTTTATTGGTTGTGTTTAATGCTCTTGATATTTTTCCTTCAAGGGAGAAATCTACCTTAGATTTGGAAATATTTATTTCATTTTTGGGTAGCTATCCTTTAAGGGAGCTTAAGATATTGACCCAAGTAATATTTTGGTATATAGATTATTTTTAGATTTGATGGTTTTAGACATGGACAAGTCTAATTAGGTTTAGAGGTTGACTATTATGAGGGAAAAACTTTAACATAAAAAAATTAATGATATGTGAATAGGTGTGGTTTTGAGAGACAATGACCATGGGATTCTATCTTGTTAGAGATGAAAAGTATCCATGAGAACCATGCTATGGGTAGAGATATGATACCCATATTTAGGATTATGATATGACTGTGGTAGTTAACCACATGGTTTTATGTTGTAATCAATTATCCTCAAAAGGAGAGGAAGATGGGTGAAGGTTACAATCTCATAATCAAGGGATGAGCTTAAGTTAGACAAAAGGAGTGAGCTTGATCCTTCTTTAATATAAAAATAGATGTAGATGTAAAGCATTGAGAGTCTCAAGTTCTAGTTTGCCTTCAAGAGAGGATAAATGATAAGCTCTTGATCTATACTTATGGGTAATGATGTAATGTCCAAGCTAATTGAAAGCATACTTGCCTCATTTACTTTTCTCCATGTTGGTTGCATGTTGGCTTTCTTTTAGGACAAGGTATCCAATATTGAAGTATTAAACTTTGAGGTGTTTGTTATAGGCACACTTGATGCATTCTTAATATATATGAAGATGGTTGAGGGTGGTTAAATGATGCTTGTCAAGTAGCTCAAATTGAGCTAAATGATGATAATGATGATAATCTTCTTTAGAAATAATATCTTGAAAAGATATGAAAAGAGAGCGAATTTACAATTCAAGAGGCAAGATTGAATCTACTCTAAAGACTAAAGATAAAGGGGTAGTATCCATAGAGTTTTGAATGCTAGTGTAATAGGCCCATAAAGAGAATGGGATGTGTAAGTGTCAATCTTGACTTGGAGCACTGATGACTTTGGCTATCATTTTGTTAAATATTTTGTTAGAGGCTTGCACCTATCCATTTATTTATGTAATATAAGGTGAGGAAAAGCTTAACTTGATTCCAAATTCATCACATAGACCTTAGAATTGCTTGTTTTTCAAAGATTTACCATTATCAGTGATGATCTTATGAGGAACACCGAAGCCATAGATGATATGATGGTTGATAAAGTTGACAATTTTCTCCAGTTTGGTTAATATAAGAGGAATATATTCCACCCACTTGGTGAAATATTCAATGGCTATGATGATGGAGCTATGCCATTGGGAATAATGGCGTTGATTTCCCCAATGAGATCAAGCCCTCAGTATGACAAAAGCCAAAAGTCCTTAGATACTTGGAGATCATTGGCTGGTGCATGATGTAAATTAGTGTGTTGTTGAAAATTAACACACTTTTTTACATAATAACAATATCTTGGTTGAGAGTGGGCCAATAGTAGCCAAGGTGAAGGATATGTTTAGTAATTTCTAAAAAGCTAAAGTTCCCCCATAGATCCTATCATGTATTTCCTTGATGGCATGGGAAGTTTCATGGCTGCATAGACAATGAAGAAGGAGACTGTCAAAGGATTACCACTACTATTGTGTAATGAGAGGTACTCTAAACAAAGGTTCTTTGAGCATTCTTAGAGAGGTTGGGAGGAATGATGCCTAGGTTGAGGTTGTTAAAAGTTTGGTCATACCAAATGTTGGATAAGGATTCCTCCACAATATAAATGATAGGGAGGTTGGATTGGTTATAAGAGGTGTGGTAAAATGATGAGTGGTGATAAATATTTTGGAATTGGAAGGATAAGAAGGGATTTAGGAAGTAATGCAAGCTATTGTATCGATGAATTTATTGGTAGATCGGGGAATAGATTAGACTAGGTAATGTTCAAATGATGCTAAGAGTTTGTCAACTAAAAGTTTTTATTTTTATAAGACATCATTCTCACATTGATAAGATCCATTGACCTAGTTGACCATGAGATATGAATCATAAAAGACATTGATTGTCTTAATTTCTAAGGCTAGAGTGGTTTGGAGACCTATGACTAGGGTTTCATACTTAGCCATATTGTTGGTGCATTCAAAATCAAGTTTAAAGGATAGAGAAAGGGGTTCACTATCAAAGGGGATAAGGATGATACCAACTCCCCCACCATGTTGACACTTTGACCCATTAGAGAACATAGTCATTTGGTAGGTTAAGTCTTCTTGGGAAAGAGTAATAATGCATTCATATAGAAATTCAAGAGGAGAATGTTGGTGATCTATCAAAGGTGCTTCAACCAATTGATTGGTAATGAATTTCCCTTTAATTTAATTTTTCTAAAGGAACTCAAGATCAAGATCTACTAAGAGCATAAGCCACATGTCCATATGCTAGTTTTGGTATGACTTGGAATTCATGTACTTGAGTGGGTTGGTGTTGGTTATGACATAGGTTTTATAGTTAATAAATTAGTGGTGGAGTTTGGTAGAAATTGAATTCAAGGATAAGTAGAGTTTCTCGATATGGGTATACTGAGTCTCATATTCTACAAGTGTGTAGCTAATGTAGTATATGACTTGCTCTCTGTGTTATTCATCTTGATGAGATAACATTGCCCCTAGGGAATGGTTAGTGGTAGAGATATATAGGTAAAAGGGTTGGCCATATTTAGGAGGGGTGATGATAGGTGCTGATAAAAGGTAATATTTGAGTGAACCAAAGGCTTTTTGACAATTTTTATTCCATTTTAAAGAGACATCCTTCTTCAGAAGGTGATGGAAAGGTTGTAACCAGTCTAAAAGCTAGGAAATGAAATGACAAATGGATTGAAAGTTTCCTTGTAGGCTATATAGTTGATTAAGGTCGGTAGGAGGAGGCATCTCTAATATTTATTTGACCTTAGCAGATTTTACCTCAATTCCTCGAAAGGAGATGATAAATCCAAGAATATTTCCTTAAATGACCCCAAAAGCACACTTATTAGGGTTGAGTCTAATATGGAAATAGATTAGGCATTTGAAGATAATGTCGAGAACTTTTAGATGATCTTTGTGAGATTTGGATTTTCCCAAGAGATCATCAACATAGTCCTCTACAATGGTGTGGATGAGGTCATGGCTCACTGGTAGGTTGCACCAATGTTATATAACCTAAAAGGCATGAATCTATATGAAAAAGTTCCCCAAGGGGTGGTAAAGGTGGTTTTATGTTGATCTTCAAGAGAAATAAAGATCTGATTGTACTTAAAAACCTATTCATGAGAGATAAAATCTCATGGCTAGCTATAAGATAAATAAGTTGGTCAATACTAGGTAGAGAAAAGTCATCCTTAGGGTAGGAGAGGTTAAGGTCATGAAAATACACATAAATGTGTAGAAACCTAGTGGCTTTGGTGATAGGTATGATATTCAAGACCTATTGTGGGTAGTCAATGTGTTGAATTAAGTTTAAAAATAGGAGACATTGAATATTTTATTTGATGAGAAGGGCTATGCAAGGATGCATGCATCAAAGTTTTTATTTAATAGGCTTGGCATCATGATGAATGACTATGTTATGGGTAGCAATGGTGGGGTCAATCCTAGGAATATCACTATAAGACCATGTGAATGCTATGATATGGTCTTGGAGTAAAGAGGAAAAGTCTTGAAGTTCTTTAGCATTTAATGATTGGCCTAATTTAACAATATGGGGGTTGTCCAGAGTACCCAAGTTGATATCCATCATGGATTCATTCAACATGGTTGAGGTTATAGGAGGAAGGGATTTATGGATTGAAGAATCTAAGGCACAAATTTAGGTGAGAATAGAATCATCATCTTGATGTTAGATGGTGTTGATGGTAGGAGAATCATTTTCTACCATTTTGGGATGAATAAGAGGAAGAGTTTTAGTTTGGCCATCCTTTTGATAGGCCATAGGGCCCAAAATAATAGTATTGACTAAATTTTTTTTAGGAGGAATGATGTTAAAATCATCAAACTTAAAAATAGGTTGGGTTAGTGAGGAGGGGATGTCTTCCTCAATGGTTTCAATAGGTTTGGTGAACTGGAGGGTTCTTTATGAGGTACAAACCTAAGGCCAAATGACTCATGAGGTTTTTAGGTTTTGATCAAAGGTAACTCATGAGGTCCTTGTTCATATAAACCAAGGCCAATTCCTTTATAGGCACACATGTTAAGGTATAATTTATATAATGCTCGTTTTTTAAGGTAGGAAAAGTTAGAGGTGAATTCTCAGAAGGAAAAGGTAGTAGTGGGAGCAAGAAGTGGCTAATCAAGTTCTTAATAGATGAAGTTCATTTGATGGTTGGGGAGACTAAAAGGGATGATGGTTCTAATGTTAGGGTCATAATAAGGGTCTTGTTTAAGGTTCCATATTATTGAGGAGTAGGGAAAGAATACAATGCTAGAAGGTGATACTCCCCTAATGAGAATCATTACGACATTGATCCCAAGGGCTCCTTTATGGGGATCTATGAAGAAGGGATGGATGAGCTAGTTGATGTTTTATTGATGGTTGGTAGTTAGGGTGTAACTATTGAAGGTGAATTATATGGGTGTATGAGGACATCAATGGGGTGATAGGTCATTTTTCATGTTGAGAAAGGATTTGGGTCCATTTGGATATTGATGGCCTAACCCTCATGCTCAAACTCAATGCATAAATAGAGGGTAGAGGGAACACATTCCATGGAGAGATTTCAAGGTCATCATAATAAGATATTGTATTGGAATTATCCTTCCATAACATATAATATTTTAAGGAGTGTGTGGGGTCCTATATGGATATGGAGGATGATGGTTCCCAAGGTAGTGGCCATAGTGTCATTAAAGGATCTAAGGATTGTTGTGGATTCTGACATGATATTATTTAGTAAGTTGAGTTGGTTGTAAGCATAAGAGGATATGATGTTAATGATAACTCCCCCATCAATCATCACCCTTTTGACATGGGTTTTGTTGATATAAGCTGTAATAAAAAGTGGGGGATCTGGGTTATCGAGGTGGATGGAAGGTATTTTTGAATTCTTAAAGGTGACAAGGTTGGAAGTTTGAAAGGAACCAACAAAGGTGGCTAGAGGTTAAGGGTCATTGGGTTAGACCTCAATGGATTTCAAGGCCTCTATAAGTACTTAGTGGTGATGGGGAGAATTAAAAATCAACTCATATAAGCTCATTTTTGTTGAGGTCTAGTGGAGCTAATTAAGGATAGCTTTTTGAATAGATATTGCATATGGGTTAAAATTATGAAGGGTTAGATTGGGGGCACCTAGGATACACACCATGGGTTTGATTGAATATGGATATGATTGGTTGTGGTTTATTTGAGAGTTTAAAGAAGGTTAAGTCCAAGGAATGGACACCTTAGTCTTCCCTTTATCCTTTTATTGTGATCTAGTGACCACATTGATAGTATGGATAAAAGGAGAGGGCGAGGTAGTAGAGTGGTCAGACTCATCTTCATTCTTAGGTGAGAGTGGAGGAGTGGGTAAATGTTGGGTAGGTATGGTGGTTTTTTAGGTTGGTATGGGTGACATAGGAGGTTTTTATATCAATATATCATCCTCATCATAAATATGGCGGATGAGAGTTTGTAGAGATTTACAACTCTCTATATCATGGTTGGGTGTCTTATGGTATAAATAAATCAAATTGTTATTGAACCATGATGGTTTGGGATGTGAAGGGTCAATGGTTTTGATGGGTGGTAGGCTTAAGGAAGAGTTTTTAAATAACCATTAGAATAAGGGTTAGGTAAGACTCGATTAAAGGTGGTAAAGGTTTAGAAGTTTTTGTATTAGGTGTTGAGGTGGAAGGTTGTTTAGACGTAGGTTTGGTGATAGGTGTCTTAGGTAAGGTGGTATGTTTGGCTAATAGTTTTGGTTTAGGTAAGATGGTTTAAGAGATAGAGGTAGAGGATGGAAATTTAAGTAACTTAGGTATTGCTAGTGTATTAAAAATAGGTGCATTAAAAAGCAAGTGTGAAGGTGTACCCACTAGAGGTGGTGTGGTTTTGGTAAAAATAATAGGCTTTGTGCTCAAGGTAGAGGGATGAGGACCCAAAATGGAGGGTAAGGTTGAGGGATGTAATATTAAAGTATTTGGGACTTTACATGGTTTTACCTCTTTGGTTGCTTTAGTTGTTGGTTTTGAAGGGGGTTTGGTTACTTAGGTCTTGATTGGCTTAGGTGGTTGAGGGTTGGTTAGTTTGGTGGAGGTTTTGGCTAGTTGGGTGGATGTTTTGGTTGGTTAGTTATTAAAAGTGATAGGTTAGTCCACCAAATAAAGTGTTGGAGGTTCTATTTTGGTAACATAAGGGAGACCTAATTATTTCCAAAATGTGATTCAATCCATGTCAAGGTTGGGGACAAATTCCAATTTTTGCACTCTCTTTGAGGAAGGTTTGATTCCTTGAATGGTGGATCTAAAAGATAATATTCTAGGTGGATACATAGGGATGGTGATATTTTCATCTTACTCAATCAAAGTATGCAAGGTTAAGATACATGGATATTCTATGGGAGGAGTAGACAGGGGCATTTCCTTCTCAAGAATGATTTCTATGGGAGAGGAAACTTGCATGGGTAATTGGTAAGGAAGGTAAGATGGGTGTGTCGTTTGGTGTGTCAGTCAAAGGGGAAGTTGGTAAATCTACTACCATAATGATTGAATGAGGAACATGAACTTACTTGGTTTTGGTTTCCAAAAGGGTAGAAGGTAAATCGGCTACTTCCATAAATGGAGAAGGGTTGGTAGACTAGTGAGTATGATCTATATTAGTGAGTGTGTCAAGAACCATGTTAACAATATGGGTATCAAGAGAGCATTCAACATTGCTACTATTATTTTTGGTTAGAGCATGGTTTGGAAAAGGTTTCCTAAATATTTCAAGGGCTTGGTTGGGTGGTGCACTAGGGTTGTCAAATATAAGCTCCCCCTTATCAATGAGGGATTGGACAAGTTATTTGAAGGTATTGCACCTATTGATATCATGTCCTATGACTTGATGAAAGGAATAATGGTCATTCTCATTAAAATAACCTAGAATAGGGTGAGAAGCATCAAACTATTGAGGTGGTTTAACTGGTGGAATTTTGATGATATTATCTTTTAATAACTTTTCCAAAATAGAAGCATGGGGTTCCCCAAGTGGATTTAATTACTTCTAGTTGTTCCAAGTTTGGATTTTTGGATTTTGGTTTGAGGAATTAGAGTTGGAGGTTTGGTTCCTTAGGTTTTTCTAGTTGGTATATGGTGGAGGTGAAGCTTTAATAATAATAGTATTTGCGGTTCCTTTGTTCTTGTTGTTGGTATTAGGCTAGTTTTTTGACTTTAAAGAAGAAACCTCATTAGTTTTATAGGTTGATTTCTTGTTTTTAAGTTTAAGCTTTCCTTCATCAATGGCTCAATTCTCTAATTTACAAGCCATGATAAAATCTTCATCAAAGGTCTAAAAGCTTTGGTCACATAATGTGGATGAGATATGTTTATCACATGCCTGAGTAAAGAGATCTATAAGTTCAAGTTGAGGCAAGGAAAATGAAAGTTGGTCAATTAGGCTCCTCTAATGAGTTGAAAAATTGAAAATAGATTAATCATAAAATTATCAAATGGAGTAGAGATTGGTGATAGAAATTTTCTTGGATTATTTATTTAAAAGTGATCCAAGAGGTTTTGGGCTATTTGGGTGAAGGAGAAGATGAAATGTTTTGGTAAGGCACTATACCAATTTAAGGCTGGCTTAGCTAGAGACATTAGGAAAGTATGAAGAAGGGAATCATCAGAGGTAATGAAATAACGAGCATGCCTAAATGCTCTAAGTTATTTTTAGGGATATTCATTGCTTTTAAATTTAGAGAACTTGGAAATTTCCCATTGGGGAAGATATGGCTTAATGGGTATGGATGGATGGATGGATAGGGCCATTGCAAATTTGGTCATAAAATAAGATATTGTGAGCATCCAAGATAGATGAATATATGGTGTTCATCTAGTCCATGATCATCTTCATGAAGTCTTCTTGGGGTTGAGCACCTAGAATGTTCTAAGATGCATATGGTGGTGGTGGTGATTGAGAAACATGTTGATAGTGGGTAGAAGGTTAAGAGGTTGTCACATATTGGTATGTGGATGCCAATGGTTAGATAGAAGATACATATTGTATGTGGATTTAAATGGTTTGGTAGAGGTGGGTGGTTGGGTAGTGGGTATATGAACTTATGGGTTATAGAGATAACTAAAGGTTTCTTGTTGGGTAAGAGTGGCATTTGGGTTAATGACTGATGGAAGGGTGGTAACCCTTGTAATAATTAGTGGTAACATGGAGGGTATGGAAACCAAAAGGCTTTGAATTAGATTATTTTTTGATGGATTGGAGGTAACTAGAGAAAGATTAGTAGCACTAGAGGTAGGCACTCTTATTATAGAGGAGTTATTGGTAGGAAGTATAAGGGCAATGGTAGTTTAGGTTTGTTGGTTTTGAATGGTAGTTTCAAAGGGGTTGTTGGTTGATGATAAGGCTTGGGTATCTAAAGGTTGAGTAGTAACCATGGTATTGGAGGTAATCTTCATGAGGTGGAGAGGCATATCATAAGGTGGATTTATAGTTAGGGTTGAAACCAAGATTTGGTAAGACGTAGCTCTAAGGTAATGTTGTAGGGATACATGATTGTTTTTTAGGAAAGTGACAAAATCCATATATCTTGAGACTACCTAAATAAGACTTCCTAAAAAGTGAGGGGAGTCTTCGGGTTTAGAAACATGTTTCATGGATGTACAGGTTCAAGAGGTTGGTTGATTTAGTGGTGAATTTTGTTTGTTAGGGTCCCTTTGTTATTGGTAAGTAAGAACCATATGAGAAAATAGGCTCAGAATGATATATTCTCACACCTCAAAATAAAGAGTAATCAAAGAATATTCAAGGAAAACAATGCATTCAATAAGATTGCATTAAGTCTTAGGATTCTTTTTGATCTCTCTTTTGGCTTATGCCTTAGAAAAGTGTCAAGAGGAAATTGGCTTGAATAGGTCCTAGAAAGAAAGTTTATGTTTGGTTTTGGGTTGCATTTAGGTGCTAAAAAATAATTCTATATTCAATCAAGTACATGTCTTGGTACTTGGGCCTTACTCCCCTCACATAAAAAACCCACAACCAGTGTAGGTGCTTAGCCAATATATCAATTACCAAAGCTTATACTCAGCAAGAGAAGTGAGTGGGTTATCTCCTCGATGATTAAATCCAAGCAAGATAACCAAGAAAGGGTAAGGTGATCTAATAGGTGATGAAATCCTAGTCATTATTTGTCTCAAGCATGTTTGATGTGTTTATTGTGTATTTATTTTGGTTTGTGTAATATTTTTGGTTCTATGATTAATTTACTTTGCTTTAATTAATCTAGGTGAACTAAGTCAAGCAAGCAAAAAATGTATGTAGTTAATTTTAACTCAAAAAAAATTGATTTATTTTCAATGAAAACAAAAATAGCTAAAATGCACCTAAATGTGACATAAAAATACAATCCTAATCCTAGGATGAGTGCTTTTTTAATTTTAAAAATTCAAGAAAAAAAGGAATGACAATTTTATTTTTTTATTTTCCAATTTTTAGAAAGAAAAAGAGACTAAAATTTGTGTTTTTGAAAGCAAGAAAATAATGTTTAAATTTCAGCAATGAAATGTGTAACTAAATGAAATTTTAATAATGAAACTAAATCCATTAAAAAATATATGAACAGAAGAAAACTCAAGGGTCCCATCAGGCGTGCCAAAATGTTTCTATCTAATTTTTACTTTTTTTTAGTATTGTA
Source organism: Torreya grandis (assembly GCA_037957365.1). Taxonomy (NCBI): domain Eukaryota; kingdom Viridiplantae; phylum Streptophyta; class Pinopsida; order Cupressales; family Taxaceae; genus Torreya; species Torreya grandis. Next base: position 1,442,578 of record JARHVA010004287.1, on the reverse strand, counting down.
GAAAAAGAAATTAATTAAGGGTGTGCAAGAAAATACCTGGTAAATGTGTGGTCATTTAATTTTTGAGAACTATGCTTTGTCTAGGGAAGAATACCTACAAATAATAAAGCACTACCACAAAACTTTTTGGTTAGACAAGTAGTTGGGTGGATTGCCTAGCATGAGCTAGATCCTAAAAGTGTGAGCTTTATAGGAGGTTGTCAATCCACTTTATTTAAACACTTAATTTTGAGATGATAAAATAAATAAACTTGTATTAAATGAGAAAAAAAATGAAATTAAAACAATAAATAACTGAATTTAACACAATAAATTTAAATTCTTTGCTAAAGATAACTAAATGAAAGCAATAGTTTGGTTAACATTAATGCTGAAAATTAGTTAAAGCAAGGTTGTGGCTTTGGTTTAGTAATTGGAAAAGGGTAAAAGGATAGTTTTGTTGTTGGTAAATAGACAAGGTCATAATATCATTAAGGTGGTAAAAGGGTTAAATTATGGTCAAGAATGAAAAAAAGGGGAAATGGTGGTTAAGAAGGCAAAAGGGGGAAATGGTGGTCATGAAGGCAAAAGAGGGTAAATGGTGGTCAAAAAGGCAAAAGGGGGTAAAGGATAAAGTGGTAAGATGACAAAGGGATAAAGGAAAAATAGTGAAGGGGGCCAAGAGGATAAGAAAATAAAAGGCCAAAGGGAAATAAAGATTGAAATTAAATAAACAAAAGCAAATATTACCTTCCAAGATTGAAGAAGATGTTGATGTTGTTGATGATGTTATTGAAGATGATGATGTTGGCTTGAAAATTTGGTAGAGTTTTATGGCTTTGACTCCTTCTCCTCAAAGATGATTGGAATCCTTCAAAAGTAGACAATCTGCAAGATGAATGCTTTCACCAAAAACTAACTTAACCATGGGTGAAGGGGGAGGGTCATATTTATCGCATTTGATGTCACAAAACATGATAAAGGAGTGGAATAGTGAAATGTGGTGCCAATTTCCAAGTGGGATCATAAGTGGTCACGAAAGGCAAGGGGGTGAAATTACCACTTAGGTAATAGGTCTCTCATTTGGTTGGTTTGTCTCCCAACTTGATAAAGAGTCCAAAATGGAGTGGGGATCATGCACATGGGCTCATATGGGTCCAAAATACTTTCCATCACATTTTTATATTTTATTATAAGTACTTAAGTAAGTTCCAAAAATAATTTGGCACCATTTTTAAATGGCCTCATAAGTGGTAATGAAATACAAGGGAGTGGGATTCCCACTTAGATAATAGGTTTCCCACTTTGTTGGTTTGTCTCACAATTTACTAAAGAGTCCAAAATGGAGTGGGGATCATGCACATGGGATAATATGGGTAAAAAAGACTTTCCACCACTCACTTTTATCTTTTCCCAAGTACTTGACAAGGATCCCCACATATACTTTGGTGTCACTCTCATGTATGGAGACAAAAATATGATGTTGAATGGTGGCCCCTTTTGGAGAAATTCACCATACTTCAAAATGGGGACCCTTGCAATGATTAATGATGTCATTAGGCACCTTAGATGAGGGTCAAAAGTGGGGTATGATGTACCACTTCAATCCACCTCACTTTCAATCCATGTCACTTTCCATATCACTATTAAGTCACCTGCCATGTCACCATGAATAGTGATAATGGGTCTCACAATAAATAGTGATAGTGAATAGTGATTTTGAATAGTGACTTGGAATATGTTAAGAGGTGTTGGGTTAAGGGTTGAGAAGGGTTAGGTGGGACCAAGGTTTTTAGACATATAGAATTATAAATATATAGTTTTCTAGTGTCTACAAGACCTCTCCTTACATGATTGTCCTAACTTTTGGATTTCCCAAGATGTTTTCATAATTAATCTCCCTCCATACTTTACCTTGAGTCTTTCTAGGGACTTTACTACCAATATTGGAGGACACCTATCATATGATTGGTCTCACATGATCTATAGAACTAGCTATGGCACTAGATTTACCATTAGGTCTAAGCTAATTACTAGGAACCATATTGAACTTTATTAAGGTAAAACCAAGTACACCCATTAAAGGCACCCTTTATTTTCTACTTGATGAATGGAGGATTGAACATAATGGGTTTGACCCTTATAGGCTCAATGAAGAGGATGGTTTGGGTAACTGCTTATACAAATAAGATTCCTTCATTCCAAACCTTTTGAATACTAATGGACATGATGATGGAGTATGGTAGATGTAATTTGATGGTTTAAAAGAAGACATAGAGCAAGAGTATGTGTCATGTTGGTGTCTCCCTTGAAGGATAAGTATTATTTTTCTCTAAGATTTTAGTTAAATTGTATAAATAATTTTATTGATTATGAATCTCTTACCCATGGTCTCCAATGGGATAGGATGAGGGAAGTTAAACATGTCCAAATATCTAAGATAGAGATTTGGTTGTGAACCAAGTAAGAGGATAAAACATGATAAAAATTATTTACTAAAGTCTAATAAACACAAATTTTAAGACCTCATAGAGGAATTTGAAGCATTTAACATATAATCTATCCCAAGAGAAATGAATAAACAAGTTGATAGATTAGTTGTTATTGGTTCTCAATTTGACATTCTAGATGACATCAAAGGTGAAAAGATACTAAAAAATATCAAGGTGGTTTTGAAACCTTCTAGACTTGATAAAACCACCAATTGGTAAGTGTTTGATAGTGATCAGTAGATTATACTTTTATTATAAGATAAAGATAAATTTACCGTAAGAAATTAGGATACATTACAAAAATAATATAATGACCAGGTCATTCAGTTGAAGTGAAATAGAATTCCAAAGGGAATGATCACACATGAAAATATTTTTCGTGATGATGATAAATCCAGAGGAGAGAAACTGAACATGAGAATCAAGCTAGAAAACTATAAAAGAGTTTCCATCTTCAAGAATAGACTATACCTCAGTAAGATATGTAATAAAGAATAAAACCATGCATTTGTTAAACTCTGTCTAGAGTTTGAGGACATATTTTCATGTAAATATAATTATATCAAATGGTTTGACCCTAGTTTGGCACAACACACTATTGAGTTTATTTTTGATGCCAAACTAGTTAGGCAGAAACTAAGGCCTATATACCCCAAGATAGAGCCTCTCATGAGGAAAGAGTCGACCAAGTTGATAGAGGCTAAGATCATCTTTTTAATTAAGCATTAATTTTGGGTTTCTAACTTGGTACCTGTAAATATTAAAAATGGATAAATAAGGTTATGCATTGATTTTAGGGACCTAAACTAAGCTTCATTAAAGGATCACTAGCCACAATCTTCTATGGAGTAGATCTTGAAAATAGTGGCAAGTGCAAAATGTTTTTCCCTCTTGGATGGCTATTCTAGATATAAATAAATTTTGGTGGAGGATGATCATTTTAAGATATCCTTCACCACCAAATGGGGAAATTATGCCTATATAAAAATGCCCTTTGGTTTGTCTAATGCAGGGGCAAATTTTTAGAGGGTCATGGACATGTCATTCCAAGGATTAATAAATGATTTTGTACTTGTATATCATGATGATATTATAATATTATCTAGACATGATGATCATGTGACTCATCTGAATCAAGTATTTGATATATGTAGGTAGTTTAAGGTTTCACTCAACCATAAGAAGTGTATTTTTTTAGTATATGCAGGCAAGATTTTGGGACACATCATTTCCAAAGAGGGATTCAATTGATCCTGTTTGAATTAAGGTCATTCAATCACTCCCACTACTAGGTCATAATAAGGGTCTCCAAATATTCCTGGAAAAAATATACTTTGATAGAAGGTTCATGTTGAGTTTCACAACATTGGTCTGGTACCTTACAATGATGCTCAAGAACAACACTACATTCAATTAGAGTTAAGATGGTGAAATAAGTTTTGAAATCATCAAGAACATCATCAAAAAAATTACTACATTGATAAACTCAAATTACAACAATGATTTCATCCTTTATAAATCTGTCAAAGCTAAAGGTATCTCAACTATTCTTGCAGAGTAAAATAATGACCAATTAGAACAACTTATCAATTTTTTTAGCTGGGCACTCAGGGATTGTGAGTTGTGATATGGATTTTAAATAATCACATTCTCATGGTAATAAGAGTGATCAATAAATTTAGGACATGTTATCCAATAATAATATTTATATTATAGTCTCACACTTGAGTATAAATAAGTTATTACTTAACAAAGACATCAATGATAATAGAGGTAGTTGGGTCACAAAGGTGATAAAATATGGCATTAAAATATAGATAACCAAACTAGTGTGAGGAAAAATAATCTACAAACAACTAGTAAAAGATGTGAAGAATGGAAACTATGCAATTATTACACTACACAAGATCTAACTAGAAGACAAAGATGCCCTGGTGAGTTGGATTGATGGCATGAGGATCTTCCTTTAGACTAATGCATATATTTAGGTCTTAAATAAATCTAAAAACATAATTTTTTGGTTGTATGACATTCCTTATGTGCTCATTGATGGTATGATATTCATAATGGACCTTAATGGATTACTTTTGAGGTGTATAGAATCAAACTAAGTGAGTAGGATTATCTAATATATCCATGATGGGCCATCAAGAAGCCATTATTCACCAAAGACTAACACTATAAAAATAATGTGAGATGGCTATTATTGGCTAAATTTATTAAAATATACACACTCATGGGTTTGAAATTATAATAAATTCAACTTCTTTATAGGCAATAAGAGATTAATGACCTTACCATTGCACCCAATACAAGTTGATTAACCCTTTGTGTAATGGGGACTATACTTCATTAGGATGATAAATCCACCATCAAGTATAGGACATAAGTGGATCCTCACAGCCATAGATTATTTCAAAAGATGAATGGAGGTAGTAGGGGTTAAGGAGACTAATGAGGCATCAATTTTTTATTTCTATGAGAGCATTATAACAATATTTGGTGTTCCATCCACCATCATCTGTGACATTGCATTGGCCTTCCTTAGAAATAAGATTAGTGAGTGGGTGGTCCATCATAACATCAATTTAATCACCTCCTAAAACTATTAACCCCAGGGTAATGGTATAGATAATTCAATGAACAAAAATTTGATTTGCATTATCAAAAGGACCATGGATCACAACCAACTATATTGGCACACAAATCTCAAGATATCCCTTTAGGCTGATTGGATCATGCCCAAGAGAAAATTGGGGAACTAACCCTTTATGTTTGTCTATGGGAGTAAAGATAGGTTACTTTCATCCATCTATTTTCCTTTATTGAAAATTTCCCATCAGTTAGAACTACTCAAGAGTGATCCCCTCATAGTGGGATTAGTCAAGATAGTGGAATTTGAAGAAACTAGAATGTACATTGCACACACAATGAAGCTTTAATAGGCCTAGACTAAGAGGACCTTTAATAATAAGGCTACTAATAAAAGTTTCCATGATGTATATTTTGTTCTCAAGTGGATGAAAATAGAGAAAAATTTGGAAAGCATACAAATTTTGATGCTATATGGAGTGGCCCATATACCATAGTCAATTTTATGCAAGCCAATGCATACCAAATTTCAAAGGAAAACAAAGGAGTAATGTCAATCCTATTCAATGGGATCCACATCAGTAATTATCTCTAATGAAAATGATCACCCTAAAAATATTAGTTTATATTTTTTAATTTACGTAAGTGTCATGCACACATGCTATTGTTTAGAATAGTTTCTTTTCCTTAAAGTGTTTGTTTTCAATTTTGCTCTATTAGTTTAGTTTTGGCATTCCTCCAATCAATATTTGACATAATTATTTGATTTATTTATCCTTGTGGAAGGTATATAAATTTTTTCAAAGGTTATATGGGATTATCACACCTAATCATAGTCAGGAGGATGAAGATCAAAGAATTCTAAATGACTTTGTACCTAATAGATTACTTCAAGGCTATTAGATTCTCACTTAGTAGGTAAGTAGCCTATAGAGGTCACCAAAATTATTTAATTTTTAATTCACCCCTTTAATATGCATTTAACTCATCAATATTATCTAAGGAGTTATGCACTTGCATAGTGTTAAGTTATTGTTGACCATTTTGTGAATCTTGCATGCCAAAATGGGTACCCCTCCCCCCCCCCCCCCCCCCCCCCCCCCCCGCGCCTCTTATTTTGCCTTTAAGCCTTGTTATTCATGAAAATTTTCCCTAAAAATAGATCTTAACCCTTTTGAAAATAAATTAAAAATTTGATTTGTGTAGGTGCAGGTGTTGTCTCATCAAGCATTGGTCTTTTCTAGCACTCACAAAGTAAATCGAGTTCTCAGAACAACATTACTTATAATATTTACAAGTAATAAGTAGGAGCACTTGACAAAATTGAAGGGGTTTATGGCTAGTTCCAGTGCAAGTCAAGTTTTTCAAAGTACTTTACTTGCCAATTTTCATGAGTTGGATTCATTCACAAACTTGAAAGGATAAGGAAGAAATAATCAGGTTTTGAGACATCTTTACTTCAAATTTTTTTGAGTAAGTCCTTTAGAAGAGCCTGAATTGGTCTTAAACACTTCTTAAGGCATTTTTTTTCTATGGGAATCACTTGGTGATCTAGACAACAATTCAGATGATAATTCGGGTGATGGGTCCACCCCATTTGATGGTGGAATTTCTGAGAGCCATAACTTTTACACTGTAGCTCCAATTGACTCACTGTTTGAACCGTTGGAAATATAATAATGAGGGGAACATCGTGATGGCATGGAGCTCCACTCAATGAAGTTTGAACCCCTAAAACCCAATGGAAGTGTACCAAATTTCAATTTTATTAGTCTATTCTAAAAATAGTAAGTTTCTAAAAATAACAATTCCTCGAATTCTATAATGTTGTAAATCATGGAAGTCAAACCAATTCATCTCCCTCAATATTGATGACCTTACACATCCTCCCAAAAACTTCCAAACATGTATAAATGAATATGTAACCCAAAATAGAAATCAAACATCTCTTCTCAAAGATAAGCATATGTTTGGGTCTGCAATTTTGATAAACAAAACATCTCTTTTCAGAGATAGCATTATTTGAATTATGTTGTTATTATTTTTGAATTATATTTCAACCAAAGATTTCAATTTTTGGATCACTTGAGCATTATGTAGGGTCATTTGCAATTTCCTTGAAGGGTATGTGCTCTTATGGGAGGCAATTCAAAGATGAAATGAACCTTTACAAAACTTTTGAAGAGTATGTTGGAAAGAAAAATGGACCTTATAGAGGGATTTTCATCGGCATGAGGACCAGTACAAAATTTATAAGGGGCACTTTGGGCTTGAAATGCCCTTGTGGAGGGAAACTAGTTGAAGCAATGGGGCAAATACAAGAATATCAAAGGGAACTTAACCTTTGGAAAAAAGTGACAAGCGAAAAGAATTCCTTTGGATAAAATATCTGAAGAAATTTCTTCAAACATTTTGTCTGAAGGAAAACCAAAGAAGAAAATCCAAGGTTGAATTACTTCAGACAAAATGTCTGAAGGAATTCCTTTAGACATTTTGTCTGAAGTAATTCAACCTTGGATTTTCTTCTTTGGTTTTCCTTCAGACAAAATGTTTGAAGAAATTTCTTCAGATATTTTATCCAAAGGAATTCTTTTCGCTTGTCACTTTTTTCCAAAGGGTAAGTTCCCTTTGATATTCTTGTATTTGCCCCATTGCTTCAACTAGTTCCCTCCACAAATTCCTTTAGACATTTTGTCTGAAGAAATTTGATGGTCACATAAGTGTGAAGGGTAGGTGTCCTTGCAGGGGGCACTTGGTCAAGAAAGAGGACTCTTTTCACTTTTTTGAAGGGTCACTTTCTTTTCAAAGTGGACCATTGTAGCTTTTTCAAAGGTATTTTTCTAAAGGTAAAGGTCATTTTTTAATGTTGAAGGACCATTTCAATCTTTTCGAAGGGTCACTTTCCCTTCGGGGATGTTCATTGTCAAAATTCTAAAGAGACACTTTAAAAACTCGAAGGGTATCTTCCCTTCAGAAAAGGACCATTTCCTTCAAAAAAAAGTGTCTACAGGGAAATTGTTTGGGATAATTTCCAAGCAAAGACCTGAAGCAATAAGGAACCTAAAGGAATTTTCCTAGTGAGTGATGATTGTATGGACATAAATTACATGATGGAGGACTAGCTGTTGGGATTCAAATGTCCAATGATGGGCCCATGAACATCAACTTTGGGGTGATAAACTAGCTATTGGGAACTAATCAAGCTGGAAAAGCCTGAAGGCCCACCAAAATAAATTTAAAGAGTGCAAGCCCAAAAGAGAATTAATTTAGAAAAAATTTCCAAAGGAATTCCTTCAAACATTTTGTCTGAAGGAATTTAGAACCAAAAGCATGAAGAACAAATGAATGAGTAAGTAAAGAAAGGAAATCAGGAGAAAATAGAAAGCACCTGAGAGCTTGAATAGATAAGGATAAAAGTGAAATATCAAAGTAAGAGAAAATAAGGTGGGTAACCTAGAACATGGCCATGTGCACAATAAAACAAAAGCTCAAAACATTCTAAGTGGTGTGAGAAGTCAAAACATAAACCCAAGGATGAACCAGACCAAGGTAGGTGGCATAAGTGTCATCAACAAGATTAGTAAATGTAGTTAAGTGAAATAGTCTCTACCAAAAAACCAATAAAAATATTAGTTTTCAAACTATAAAGGAGAGTATCCCATGTTTTCACACTTCACCATTAATGCACAACTAGTTGTGCTCAGCATTAAAAAGAGCTTTGCCTAGTCAACATAGCTTGGGGATGGCCTTATCAGTTGCTATACAGAGTATCCCATACTTTTGTAGGCCTAAGACAATAAGGTAGTGTCTTAGACATCTACAACATGGCTCTTTCATATGTAGTTGTAAAGATATGGTAGAAGCATGGGCTTGTGGTCATTATAGAAGTGTTTAATAAAACATGGGTTTTCATCCCTTAAATTGTCAATTATCTATTTATAAGCTCTCTATATATTTGTAACATTTCATTTGAGAAAGGATCTCTCAGCATTGTATGGTGAAGCCCTGAAGAAATTTACCTTAAATCAAAAGAAACATTTTTACCTCCATTTGAGCTTGTAATTTTACATATGTCTATGGTTTTATCTTATGTTAAGTCATTTAATTTTCATGATTTCATAATTATATGCCAACATATCTAGTGTATTATGAGTTCTTCTCTTGTAGGTCAACAATAATTGTCTAGCTCAGAGTATAGGTGCATGTGAACAAGCTATCCATAGTGTGTCTTAGAACACCTCTGATAGTTATTCCTCCTTGTATCTCCATAGGTCCCCTATTGAAACACTGATGTAAGAAAGGTTCTCATTTGAATAAAGTTTATGTTTGCTTCTCTCTGGTGTAAAGTGTATGTCAAAGATGAGTAGACCAACCAGTTTGGTGCATCACCACATTAGTTAGGTTCTATTTTCAATATTTCTCTCTCTTTTCATCCCCCCCATTGTTAGCAATAGGAAATCTAGGGCCTCAAGGTGCATTAAGAGGAGCTAGCCCTTAACCTAGAGATTCATCCCTCATATTTTCAACCCACAACAAGAGGGATGTCTCCATTGTGACACATGGAGGAAGAGAGTTGAGTCTCCCTTTAGAGGGTGTAGTCCATAGCATCAATAGTTTTTGGCATGCTCAGTGGGACAAATTTTTGTGTCCTACAAGTTTTAGTATTAGTGTTGGTCTTGATATTGTTAAAAAATCCAAAATATGGAGCTATATTTAGTACCTGGTGACTCCATTTAGGAACTCAGTCTCTAGTTAATGATTAGCCTCGCATCCCATGCCAAAGGTCACTATAAGATATTATTCTAGGGGTGTCCCTTTTAAATTTATTGAGTTACCTTTGAACTCAATGAAAAGGCTAAGGTTTACAAATACCCACCCTTACATAGTGAGCCACTTTCCTAAACTAGCCATAAACTACACCTACTCAAGGAGACCCTGGTTGAATCCTTTCATAGCCATGGCAGTGTTTGGGGCTTTTCCTTTTATGGCCTTCAATAGTCAAAGTCCCTTGAACCTTCAACAATATGACCCAATTATAGGGATAGCTCTCAAACGTGTTTCTCCCTTTAGTGGAGAGGGCCCAATCACTACTATCAAGCATATTAGAAACATAGCCAACCTATGCAACATCCATAATATCACTGAAGAAAATATAGCCATTAGATTACTATCCTTGTCCTTTACAAGGAAAGTTTTGGACTGGTATGGGACCTTGCCTATGAACTTAGTTGGCTCATGAGATGATTTAGGGAGCCTCTTGACAAATAGGTTTGGGAAAAAAGTGACCATTTGTCTCTAGTTGAGAAATTAACCACCATGAAGAGAGCTCCACATGAGTTTATACAAGATTTTAACACTAGGTTCCAAAAGACTTGGGATAGAATCCCAATTCTTGTGAGACCAACCCCAAGCTATGCTTTCCTTTACTATTTGAAGGACCTAAATAGTGACATTGCTATCATGATATAGTCCATGGGTGGGAACACTCTGCCCACTACTTATGAGATAGCCATAGCTGCTAAAAATTTCCTTATTTAAGCAAGAAAGATAGCTTCTAGACCTCATATGCCACTCTTTCTTAATTTACAGCCCTCAGTCTAGCCCATTGTGCCCACCCTAGCTCCTCTACCTAATCAAGATAAGTTGGTTTCTACCCTTGTAAATGATCTCCATGAAGTTAAGAGCATGCTGCAAAGTGTTACCAATGAGCTAGTTGCCCTCAAGAGGCAACAAGCCTAGAGTTATAGGCAAAATCAAGGCTACGAATAGTTTCGACAAGTAAATGGTTCTCACTTTCAAAATTAAATTCAAGGGTAGGGTCAAATTACACATGTCAAGCCTTATCAAATATATAATCCCAATTCTACTTCATCTTCCAAGGCTCTTGTCCCCACTTAAAATAATTTGGTGTAGGAGCAACCTAATTACCCACCCTTGGAGCATGGAGAAGAACATGTTACTTATGCCAGTGAGCTACCAAATCAAAGCATGACCACACAAGGTAATTAGGTATCCCAATTCTCAAATTTTGAGATATAAAAACAACTTGGGATGTCAAATAGGTAGGCTCAATCTTATTCCACTCTTATGAATCACTTGGAACGAGAGTTCTACGTAATCAACTATGTGGGGAGCACAAGTAACTAGAATGATTGTGTTGTAGCCAACACTAGGTCTAAAAGGAGGTATATTGATTAAGCTCAATAAACCACTTAATCACCTACAACATCTCCTTCACCATAAGTAAAGCAAAAGTTTCCCAATTATAGGCTACCGATTGCAGCTTTAGCTCCTTAGGTTGCACCACAAGTTATGAATGTTCCCAAGGAGAACTCTAAAGGTGGCAATCCTTCAATAAATATAGTGGACAAAATGAATAAGATGCACATGAACATCTCATTTTGGGATTATTTAACACTACCAAGACAAAATGATATACTCAAAAAGAAATTGCATGGGGTAGGCGAGCAAGCTATCCCAACAAGAAAATATAATGTGTTGATAGTAAATGGGGCTACTCCCATGGGAGGTCAAGCAAATAAAGATGAGAAGGTCCCTCCCTTATATTTTGCCCTAATTATTGGTGATTTATTGGTCCATAATTACATCATTGATAGTGGAGCAAGCACCTTAGTTATTCCCAAATGCATAGTTGATAAGCTAGGCCTCAAGTATGAGCAAATGACCAAAGGAATTCTACAATTGGATAGATCACTAGATAAGACCTTAGGAGTGGCATGAGGCTTGAATTTGACTCTCCATGCCTATCCAACCTTCTCAATTCCCCATGATGTGGTAGTGGTATATGTTCCTCCTTACTTTGCTCTTTGCTTGTCAAGGAATTTCATATCCAAGATAGGTGGATACTTGGTAGCCAGTTAGTCTTACCTAGTTTTTAGGACAAAGTATGGAACTAAAGTAAAGATTGAGTCAACGCCCATCCACAAGGATCACCTAGAGGCATACTTACCCAAAGTGGTGAATGTGAACTACACAATCATTGATGAAGAAGAGCTCCAGGTGGACCAATCTCAATCATCTTCCCTTGTAGGAGTTATTGACCTACTCTTAGATGAATGAGGAAATGACAATTTTGAGCATGATACTTACAAGTTCATTGAAGAAGCTAATCTTGGAGTTTATTACATGCATGAGAAATATGCTTTCATGCTAAAATTGATGAAGATAGATCAAGAGGACTGTGGTTTTTGGTAGTTGTTCTTTGATGGATTTAGAATCAAGTTGGGAACTAGTGGTGAGGCAATGCTAGTTTCACATTCAAAAGATAAATACTTCATAACTTTCAGGTTTCAGTTCTAATGCACTTGTAGTGTAGCAAAGTATGAGGCCCTTGTTTGTGGCCTATAATGGGCAAGGAAGAGAGGAATAAAATAATTGCAAGTGTTTGGAGACAGTGAGTTGATTGTGAACCAAGTAAGAGATCAAAGCTTGACCAAGAATTCCTTACTCAAGTCTTACAAGCATAGAGTGTGGGACCTTGTGGATAAATTCACTTCTTTCAACATCACTTCCATTCCAAGAGAGGAGAACAAGCATGTGGATAGACTAGAAGTAGTTGGTGCTCAGTTTGATATCCCAAAGGGAGTGAGACAAAGCAAGAATCATCATAATTTAAAGGTGATCATGAGGCCCTCCATACCAAAAAATCTCACCAATGCATAGGTATTTTAAAGTGACCAACAAATAACACTTTTCTTATAGGAAGAAGCTAAGTTCACTTTCAAAAATTAGTCTAAGCTAAAGTAGTAATATGATGGGCATATTATTCAACTAAAGACCAACAGGCTTCCTAAAGGTTTGGTAACTCTTGAGATCATCTTTAACAAAGATGACCAACTCAAGAGAGACAAATCAAGCATATCAACCAAGAATGAAAATTATGAAAGGGTAGAGATCTACAAGGATAAGCTGCTTACACTTGGGAAGGTATGTACCAATGAAGAAAATCATGCTTTTACTATGTTATGCCAAGTGCTTGTTGATGTCTTTACTTGGGAGTATGGTGATTTTAAAGGATTTGATCCAAGATTATCCCAACACACCATTGCATTGGAGGAAGGTGCCAAACCCATCAAACAAAAGAAAAGGCCAATCAATCTAAAGATCGAGCCTCTCATGAGGAAGGAACTCACCAAACTAATCAAGTCTAGGATCATCTTCCATATCAAACACTTTTCTTAGATGGACAATTCAGTCATTTTTAGGAAGAATAATGGAGAGGTCAAATTGTGTGTGGATTTTAGATACGTGAATAGAGTCCCACTGAGAGATCACTATTCCCCCTCCAAGTATGGAGCAAATTATTTAGATGGTGATAGGTAGCGAAAGATTATCTCTCCTAGATGGCTACTCTACCTACAATAAAATCTTGGTATAAAATTGTAACCAATATATGATAGCCTTCACCACCAAGTGGGGAACATATGCCTATAGGAAGATGCCATTCAAATTGTCAAATGCTGGAGCTACCTTCCAACATGCTATGGATATGGCTTTCCAAGGTTTGATCAATGATATTATATTGGTTTATCTTGATGATGTGATAGACTTCTCCAAGGAGGAAAGTGAACATTTAAAGCACCTAAGGCAAATCTTTGAAAGGTGTAGAGAGTTTAGCATCTCTCTCAACCCAAAGAAATACATGTTTACCATCCATGAATGTAAGATCTTGGGCCATGTTTTTTCAAAATAAGGCTTGTCCATTGATTTAGAAAGGGTGCACATCATCTTAACATTCTCCTTTCCTAAGCACAAGAAGGGACTATAAAGTTTCTTTGGTAAAATAAATTTTATTAGGAGATTCATTCCTAACCTTGTTGAGCTGGTCATGCCACTAACTTCCATGCTAAGAAAGGATGATACATTCATGTGGACAACAACAAGAAGAGAAATCTTTGAAGGCATCAAGCAAGCTATCAACCAAGATCCTACCCCAACTAGTCTAAACTTCTCTAAGGAATTCAATATATACACCTTTGGGAGTGAAGAGTTAATCTTTTCTATGCTCACTGAAGCAAATGGTGTGAATTTGGAACAACCTCTCACTTTTTTTAGATAAGGTTTAGAAGGTTGTGAGGTTAGATACACATGTCTTGAGAATCAGGTGCTTGTATTCATGTGAAGTCTAAAGAAGTTTAGATATATGTTGTATAACAACCAAATTCACATCATGGTGCCACATCCTAGTGTAAAAGACTTCTTGTTGAGCCGAGACTTGAATGAGAAAAGGGTAGGTTGGATCACCAAAGTAATACAGTATGACATAGAGATTAAGACCACCAAGCTAGTAAAGGGAAGAGGGGTGTGTGAACACCTATATATAGAATTGAAAGAGCCAAAGGAGGAAATTTTAATACTCCATGATGAACCTATAGTAGCTGTACCTATAGTCATGAAAAGCTAGGCACAAGACATGGTTCATTTCCTTTGAACTAGTGAGTGTCCACAAGGTCTTGATAGGACCAAGAGGAGGTATTTTAGACTCCAATATCTTCATTATGTCCTAGTTGATGGAGTGATATTTAGGAAAGAATTTTTATTTTTACTCTTGAGATGTATTGATTTAGACCAAGTTGATAGGGTACTATTCGAGTTCCATAATGGACTAGCTAGTGGCTACTTTGCTCCCAAGGCCACAACTGCAAGGATTATGAGGGATAGTTATTTTTGGCCTATTTTGTTTAGAGACACTCATACTTGGGTGAGGAAATGTAAAAAATGTTCCTTCTTTAATGGGAAGTAATTGCTAGCTATCATGTCTCTTCATCCTATTCAGGTGGAACAACCATTCATGCAATGGGGGTTGGAATTCATAGGGTTGATAAATCCTCCTTCTAGTGCTAGCCAAAAGTGGGTTTTGACTACCATAGATTAGTTAAAAAGATGGGTAGAGGCCATATCTTTGAAAGAGGCCAATGAGATTGCAGTCTTAGACTTCTATGAAGGCATAGTGATAAGATTTGGGGTCCCAACCATAATCATTACAGATAATGCATTATATTTCTTGGGAATAAAGACAAGTGAGTGGGAATTAAAGTATGGCATCTATTTTATCACTTCTTCCAACAACTATCCACAAGGGAATGGGTTGGTTGAGTCCATAAACAAGAATTTTATTAGGATCATAAAAAGGATAATGGAGGAAAATCAAAGAACTTGGCATGCTAAGTTGAAGATAACTCTTTGGGAACATAGGATCACTCCAAAAAGGGTGATCATGAACTCACCATACACACTTATGTATATAAGGGAAGCCAAATTTCTTATCTCACTTGAGTTACTAGCCTTAAATCTTTCCCATCAGCTATAATTGGTGGAGAGAGATATCTTAGAAGTTAGGTATTATAAGCTAATGGAGCTTCAAGAAGTGAGAGACCAAGCCATCGATGCAATGACCAACTACCAAAAATAAACAAATAATAATTTTGAAAAGAGCTATGTGTCAAAGAGCTTCTTAGAAGGTGACATTGTCTTGAAGAGGGATGAGGACTGAGCCAAGCATGGAAGGCAGATGAAGTTTGATGCCTTATGGAGTGGCATATATGTCATCACCCAATGTAAGCAACACAATTCATTCCAAATCTCCAACTTGGATTGTGAAGAACTACATATCCCAATCAATGGGATATATCTTAAACATTGTTACTAGGTTTATCTTGTCATGTATATAGTTTCCTTATTTTTCCTAAGTGTTGTTATACATGTGTGTAGTGTTTTTAGCCTTTGTGTGTGTTAGTTTCCTTATTTTTTGGGGTAAAATATTTATTGGTTCTTAGGTATTTATAAGTCTATTTCCAACTTTTCAAACTACATCTTGACTCCATGCCCAATGGACTTTTAGGCCACTAGTTTTCTCAAGCATAACAAGCATGCTTCTCCTGTGAGTCACCAATTTATTGACTATTTTTTGAATCTTGTATGCTAAAATGGGCACCCAACTTATTTTGCCTTGAATCCTTATTCTTCATGACCTTTTTCCCTGAAACTAGATATTAACCCTTTAAAAAATCAAGGAAAAAGTTGATTTTGTGTAGGTGCAGGTGTTGTCTCATCAAACATTGGTATTTAATATCACTCACAAAAAAAAATAGGTTCTCAGAGTCATTACTTATAAGATTTAAAATTAATAATTATGATCACTTGAAAAACCTTAAGGGGTCTATGGTTAGTTTCAGTGTAAGTTGGTCTTTGTAAAATACTTTACTTATCAATTTTCATGAGTTGGAGTCATTCACAAACTCGAAAGGATAATGAAGAAGAAATAAAGTTTTGAGACATCTTTAATTCAAAGATTTTTAATTAATTCCTTTAAAAAATCTTGAATTGGTCTTAGACACTTCTTAAGGCAAGTGTTTTTGTATGGGAGGCACCTGGGTGTTCTATAGGGTCATTTGTAATTTCCCTAAAGGATATGTGCCCTTACGAGAGGCACTTCAAAAATGAAATAGACCTTTCCAAAATTTCAAAGGGTATTTTGGAAGGTAGAATGGACCTTGTAGAGGGATTTTCATCAATGTGAGGAATAGTACAGAAGTTTTTAGGGGCATGTTGGGCTCGAAATGCCTTTGCAGAGGGTAGTCGATTGAAGCAAAGGGGTAAAGATAAGAGGCTTAAAGGGAGTTTTCCCTTAAAAAAAAGTGACAATTGAAAAGAATTCCTTTAGACAAAATGTCCACAAAAATTCCTTTAGACATTTTGTTTAAAGGAAAACTAAAGAAGAAAATCCAAAGTTCAATTCCTTCAAAAAAAATGTCTTAAGGAATTCCTTCAGATATTTTATTCAAAGAAACTTGATGGTCATATAAGTTTGAAGGGTAGGTGTCTTTGTGGGGGGCACTTAGTCAAGAAAGAGGACTCTTTTAACTTTTCCAAAGGGTCACTTTATTTTCAAATTGGACCATTGTAGCTTTTCCAATGGTATTTTTCTAAAGGAAAAGGTCATTTTCGAATGTTGAAGGACCATTTCAATCTTTCCAAAGGATCACTTTCCCTTTGAAAAAGTTCATTTGAAAAAATCTGAAGGATTATTTTAGAATTTCCAAAGGGCTCTTTCCATTCGAGGAAGTTAATTTTCAAAATTTTGAAGAGACACTTTAAAAACCAGAAGGGTACCTTCCCTTCATAAAATTACCATTTCCTTTGGAAAAAAGTGTCCACAGGGAAATTGTTCAAGATAAGTGCTGAGTAAAAACCTAAAGCAATAAGAGACCAAAAGGAATTGTCCTAGTGAGTGACAACTATATGGACATCAATTACATGATGGAGGACTAGCTATTGGGATTCAAATGTCTAATGATAGGCCCGTGAATGTCAAATTCAAGGTGATAAACTACCTATTGGGAATTAATCAAGATGGAAAAGTTTGAAGGCCCACCTAAAGAAAGCCAAAGAGTGTAACCCCAAAAGATAATTCCTTCATATAGAATATTTAAAGGAATTCCTTTGGAAATTTTTTGTAAATCAATTTAGAACCAAAAGCTCGAAGAATAAATGAATGATAAAGAAAAGAAAGGAACTCAAGAGAAAATAACAAATGCTTGAGAGCCTGAATAGATAAGGATAATAGGAAATAACAAAGTAAGAGAAAAAAATGTGGGTAAACCAAAACATGGCCATGTGCATAATAAAACAAAATCTTAAAATGTTCCAAGTGGTGTGATAAGTCAAAGTGTAGACCCAAGGATGAACTAGACCAAGGCAGGTGGCACATGTGTCATTAACAAGAGGAGTAAATGCACTTAGGTGAAATAGTCTCTACCAAAAAAATAATAAAATGATTAGTTTTTGAACTATAAAGGAGAGCAGCCCATGTTTTCATACTTCACCATTAATGCATAGCTAGTTACACTTAGCATTGAAGAGAGCATGTCCTAGTCAACATAACCTAGTGATGGCCTTGTCAGTTGCTAGAAGGAGTATCCTATGATTTTGAAGGCCAAAGATAGCAAGGGTAATTAATTAGACATCTACAATATGGCTCTTCCATACATAGTTGGAAGGATACAACAACATGGGCTTTTGGTCACTATAGAAGTGTTTAATATAGCATGGGTTTCCATCCCTTGACTTGTCAATTATCTATTTCTAAGCTTTCTATATATTTATTAATTCTCATTTGATAAAGGATATCTTAGCATTGTATGACGAAGCCATAAATAAATTTAACTTGAATTAGAAGAAGCATTTTTACCTCTATCCGAGCTTGCACTTTTGCATATGTCTTTGGTTTATCTTATGTTAAGTCATTTCATTTTCATGCTTTCATAAATTTATGCCAACATATATAATTTATTGTGAGTTCTTCTCTTTCAAGTCAACAATAAGTGCCCATATCAGAGTATAGGCACATGTGAACAGGATATCCATAGTGTGTCTTATAATACCTCTGGTATTTCTTCCTCCCTATATCTCCATAAGATCCCCTATTGAAACACTAATACAAGAAAGGTTCTCATTTGAATTAAGTGTATGTTTGCTTCTTTCTAGTGTAAAGTGTATGTCAAATATGATTAGACCAACCATTTTGGTGCATCACCACATTAGTTAGGTTCTATTTTAAGTATTTCTCTCTCTTTTCATCCCTCCCATTATTAGTAGTAGGAAATCGAGGGACTCAAGGTGCATGAAGGGGATCTAGCCCCTAACCTAGAGATTCATCCCTCATGTTTGTAACCCACAGCAAGAGGGATGTCTCCATTATGTCACGTGGAGGAAGAGAGCTGAGTCTCCCTTTAAAGGGTGCAATCCACAACATCAATAGTTACTCAAAATTAGGTTTGTGCATAAATGTCTTCTATCCATGATTTAACTCAATAATTAGTTTAGACCCTCATATCAACTAAGTGTCAATACATGCCTATAATTAGTTCCAATATGAACTTTGTGTAATGATCATCCACTAAATCAACACATAACATGATTTAAATCATTTTGGTCTCCCTAAATTCAAGTAGTAAAATAAAGATCATGTAGGAAGTGGTTTTAAATCATGAAGAGTGAACTTAAGATCTTCAAAACCTCTTATACATTCTTATTTTTATACTACCTCAAATGTAAATGGTGAATTCCAACACTAAATCAAAGAGTCTCATATATATATACCCTTTGTAAACTCACAATTGCATCATGAAACTGACTCTTTATGCTAAATTCAGTAAAACAACCACACACAAGACTTTAAAAATATGGGCATGTAACAACTCCACTACCTATGTAGGATAATGAGGCATGACCTAAGGATACACCTACATAACCAAAATGTGATAAACTAGTCCAAATGGATTGATAGGTGATAGCCATAAATAGGATAATTGGTTGAGCTTGATTGGACATAAAAGGAACCAAATTAAAATAGAATATGAGGTTAATTTATAATATCTATACACATGTGGAATGTATTTGTAAAATCACTCAAATAACCCTATCACCCTTTTGTAAATCATGATGATCAATATATAACATTGTCTTAGTTGCACCAAGGCAAGAATTAATGTGTGTATAAGTACACAAATACCTTTCATACTTTGTTTTCAAAATTAATTATTTAATATTTATAAAAATATTATTTTGAGGTATAAGTTAGGTTGTAGGCTATATATCTGACTAGATGGCCTTGGATCAATGGTATCATAACATACACACTTCATAACATTTATAATTGGTATCATTGTGTATATATATTTTTTATATTTATGTTCCCATTCTTGAGGTATGAATACAATAATTTAAGGGTTGATAATCATGAACTTTCATCATACCTTATCATATGTGCATAAATGAAAAATAAATCCTCATCAATGTAAACTTTAGAAATGTTTTATAATATGATAAATGATGAATTATAAATAAATCCCAAATATTTGTAAAAACTATATTCATGTGAATGAGAAATTATTAGTGATAATTTATCATTACTTCTAAATCATCAGACTCCTTCCAACACATCTTATTCACATTGACCATTTGGTGGTCACACACCATAAAAAGTACTAATCAATCTAGACATCTATGTTTGAAGGAAAAATAGATGAAAATTCCATACATAACTATATTAAATTAATATTTTCATAGTAAATGGTAAATCAATTCTCTAACCAAGAAATTATTACATTATCTCTTCTATAATTTAATTTATTAGCAAATAAATGGTGAGAAATTACTATACTTCACATGAAAATCATGAATATTATGTTTATTTAAAATATCTATATACATGTGGAATGTCTTTGTAAAATAACTCAAATAACCTTATTACCCTTTTATAAATCATGATGATCAATACATAAAGTTGTCTTAGTTGCAACAATGCAAGAATTAATGTGTGTATGAGTACACAAATACCTTTCATACTTTTTTTTCAAAATTAATTATTTAATATTTAGAAAAAAATATTGTTTTGAGGTATAAGTTAGGTTGTAGGCTATATATCTAAATAGATGGCCTCGGATCAATGGTATCATAACATACACAGTTCACATTATTTATAATTGGTATCATTGTGTATATAATTTTTTTATATTTATGTTCCCATTCATGAGGTATGAATAAAATAATTTAAGGGTTGAGACTCATGAACTTTCATCATACCTTATCATATGTGCATAAATGAAAAACAAATCCTCATCAATGTAAACTTTAGAAATGTTTTATAATATGATAAATGATGAATTATAAATAAAACCCAAATATTTGTAAAAACTATATGCATGTGAATGAGAAAGTATCAGTGATAATTTATCATTACTTATAAATCAACAGACTCCTTCCAACACCTCTCATTCACATTGACCATTTGGTGGTCACACACCATAAAAAGTACTAGTCAATATAGACATCTATGTTTGAAGGAAAAATAGATGAAAATTACATACATAACTATATTAAATTAATATGCTCATAGTAAACGGTAAATCAATTATCTAACCAAGAAATTATTACATTATATCTTATATAATTTTATTTATTAGCAAATAAATGGTTGGAAAATTACTATACTTCACATGAAAATCATGAAGATGAGGTTAATTTAAAATATCTATATACATGTGGAATGTCTTTGTAAAATCACTCAAATAACCCTATTACCCTTTTGTAAATCATGATGATCAATATATAAAGTTGTTTTATTTTCACCAAGCCATGAATTAATGTGTGTATGAGTACACAAATACCTTTCATACTTTTTTTTCAAAATTAATTATTTAATATTTAGAGAAAAATATTGTTTTGAGGTATAAGTTAGGTTGTAGGCTATATATCTAACTAGATATGTATTTCTTAATCATATCTTCGATCATAGAAGCTTATATTTTTTTAGCTTCAAGTTTGAAGCAAATGCCAAGTCTAGGACCAGGACAAAAAGTTTAATTGTCAAAATAAAAAATAGTGTAAGCCTTCAAAATAGAATTTAAACAAATAAATGACTTTAAGTATCCTCAAAAAAATAATCAATGGACATCAAATGACCAAAAAAATAATATATGACTAGAATATGGTTTTATGTTTATTACTCTATTAGTAAATCCAATGATTAGTGAAACACTAGGAAGACTCTCATTTCATAGATTGAAAAAACATGTATAAACATTGTGGCTCTAGATAAGGGTAAGTATATCATCGAATCTCAATCCAATTCCATTGTGGGTACTGATATATATTATCCCTATGGAAACACAAGAATTAGAAATAGTGTTACACTATAAAATGTGGATCAATTCTCAACTAATACACTTAATTATTGAAAATAGAATTCAAAATAACCTGATTTCCCATTAAGTAGTTTATAAAATAAAATTTCCACTAATGCCTCACCCAAAACCATACACCATTGGATATTTCTATGTGGGATCTAGGAAACACATCACTTAGTAGTATCTATTAGTTTACAACATAAATAATTTATGAGATATAGTCATTTGTGATGTCTCTCTCTATTATTGGTATGTGATGTTTCACTTATACAATCCTATCTATACCATTGACATGTAATCTATAAATAAAATCCTATAAGTTTTATCATATACATTTTTGATAAACTCTACACATACCAAAATTAGTTCCCAAGTTATCACTCATTAGTGTCAAATAGTGTGAGAAGATAATCACATATAATAAAAAAATGTTCTTTTAATATTGAGGTTTGAACATAAGAACATCCTTGTATAACCAATTTATACTTTAATTTCTTCAAAAGTAGAAATAGAGACCTTTGAGTTGAAATGTAAGTTAGAAGAATACAAATACCTCTTTTAGTCACCAAACGAAGTGACTACACACT
Organism: Torreya grandis; assembly: GCA_037957365.1. Taxonomy (NCBI): domain Eukaryota; kingdom Viridiplantae; phylum Streptophyta; class Pinopsida; order Cupressales; family Taxaceae; genus Torreya; species Torreya grandis. Next base: position 1,420,219 of record JARHVA010004287.1, on the reverse strand, counting down.
ATGTAATGAATCACACTTTTGATTTTATTCTTGGACTATCTCTACCTAATACCTCATTATAGAAAAAATCATTTTTATAGAATGAGGAGATCAAGTGGTAGATCCATGAGCTTATGGATAAATGACATATCATAACTAGATCATCATCTTGTGATATAATTATAGATATCTCAATAAGATCACATTTAAATAAATATTACCCTCTTCTTAGGATTGAGGACCTTTTGGACCAGGTCCATGGTGAAAAATTATTCACCAAAAATGATATCAATTTTGGATATCGTCATATTCATATGGAACACAAAAACATATGGAAGATAGAATTCATGGATAAATAATGTTGGTTTGAGTGGTTAATCATGACCTTAATCTTAAATATTTATTCATCTACATTCATATGGATGATGAATTACATTCTTATTCCATTCACCACTTCATTTTTTTAGTCTATCTTGATGACATATTAATATTAATTAAAATAATGGATGAACATCTACACCATTTTGATGAAGTGTTTGACACTATGTAGAAGCATAATTTGTCTACAAACATGAAAAATAATTATCTTACATGGATAAATAAAATATCTAGGACACATAAGGAGTGCACATGGAACTGACCAAGATTCAATTTAACCATAAATAATCACAGCCAAATAATATCAAAAAGCTTCATAGCTTCCTATGATTAAAAATTTATACAAGAGGTTTGTAATTTTTGTTTATCATGTGACTTGGACCATGAATCAAGTTATAAAACATGATGCTATATTAAATTTCATCTAGCCAAATAAAAAATAAAAAGTCATGAATTTAAATGTAAACTCTATTTTACACTAGTAATTATGTTATTAGACCTTTAACAACCATTTTAGATTGAGATCGATGCCCCAGACTATGCACTTAGATACATTCTCACTTTATATGGTCATCTAGTTATTTAACAAAATGAGACTTTTATTGTACCATTTATAATCTACCTAACATATGATCATGATATTTATTTTATTATTCATGCATTTAAGCACTAAAAGATCATATATTAGGAAAAAATAATGTGATCTATATAGATCACAAGTGAATTTAGTTCTTGTGAATGAGTTATATCAAGAGTGACATAAAAACATGTCTTTTCATCTTCAAATTTTCCATCTATAAATCAAGCATAAGAAGAGAAGTGATAATATAACTATAGATTATATGATCCATCTACCAATTCAATCTATCTCTTTTATAATTGATGCATATGGACATAAATTTAACATAGTTAAAATTTTATACATCTAACATGGATTTTGTAAACATATATCAAAAATTTATTTGTGGTAATTCAATTACATATTTCTACTTAAAAGATAGATTCCTATATCACATTAGAGACTTGTGCATTTTCCATGAAGAACATAGAGAGAAAATAATATGGGAGGCTCATTTCAATCAAGTCAGTGGACATTTTGGAGTTCAAAAAACTATTGTCATGCTATAAAAGTAATTATTATAGACACACCTCAATGAATTTTTTTCAAAATGCATCAAGTCAAATAACACATGTAATTTATAAACTAGTCAACAAAAAAAGGTTTATACACTCTTATTTCAATTACAACAAGATTATGGGAGTCTATTTCCATGGATTATCACTTAGTATATAATACTACTAAGCATGATATTTTTTTTATGTATTAGTTTATATATTATCAAAAAATAAAAAATCTAATACATTTTAAGAAATAAATGTATAAATAGCTAAGTTTTACTTTCATCATGTCTAGGTCTACTTTGAAATTATAGTAAATATCCTTTTGGATAGAGATATAAGGTTTTTGAGAAATTTTTGAAGAGTGGTTTTGTTTATGATTGTCATATATTTGAACACTTATATTACGTTCCATCCATATATTTATGGAGAAAGGGAATAAGTAAATAAAATTTTAGTGCATCCTCTTAGATTTTAATGTAATAACCCAAAAGGGTTTTACCAAAATAGAGTAATTTTTTTTTAAATTTATTACACAAATTCATCCAATAGATTTCACCATGAGAAACCTAACTAAGTGATCTCTAACTAAATGTATTGTTTTATTTAACCCCATAAGGTTTATAACTAATGCATTTACATAATGATAACCATGATAATGATATAACAAATCATGAACAAAGTTGAATAAATAATAAAGACTACATTTATTCCATATAAGTAATAATATAATTTCAACCATAACAAATACAATCATAATAGTCACTTTCATATATTTACAAAGAATAAATAGTAATTTTTTAAAAAATAAATAATGTCTCTAATAATAATAAAAATAAGAATATAATCCAATGATACGTAGCTCTATAGAGCATGAGTTCTCCACAAACTCAAGTATCTATCTATAATCTCAAGTGCAATCTCTAGTGTAGCACTACAATAATAAGGGAGAGCATCATTTGAGTGTTTTTCCACACTAACTATGGACCATAAATCCCCCACACTATCTCCCAACAAGGGAATGGCCCTCCATTAACAGATGGGTAGATAATGACAATGCAAGAAGCCAAAGTGACAAAATATAATCTGTGTGCTATAAGATAACTAATACATGATGTATAACATAAATAAATATGTTCTATAATTATATCATACAAACATGTAAACTATATCAAACACATGAAATGACAATGTTTAACTATAAACATTACTTTGGCCAAAGTTTTCAATAACTAATTATCTCTAAGATCAATCAATTTCATACACACCAATTGACCAGATTACACCTCATATTGCATTGATGGCACTAATTAAACTATTTGAATCCATCCACTACTTATTTAGTGTCATAAATATGAGTTTTAGTTAATTATAAAATAATATAAAAAAATAGATTTAATCAGAGTATTTCCTATTACTAGATAATAATATGTTAAGTATGGAAATATCAAAAACATGCATTTAGTCCATCGAATGTAATGTAATTAATCTAATAATCATCTTATTTATTGAATAATAATAAACATAATCATAAAAAGTCCTCAATATAAACATACCATCTGAGTAAGAATTATATCTAGACTACAAGTTACCCAATATCAATATTTAACTTAAAATGTTATTTCATCCACTTAACATAACATTTATCATAGCTTATTTATTTGTTTATATTCCACAAACATAAAAATAAGAAAATTATAATATAAATTAATATTATTTATATTTATTAATTTAAATGCCTCATATTTAAATATTTTTGAAATGATTAAATACACTCAAAACTTAGTAATGAAAACAATATACACCCATACATATATTTATTTTTTACATGCAATGTTTTAATCATAATAACTGAGTTTGAATATAGATATATGTTATACACATAGATTTGAGCTAAATCAAACTATCTACATGTGTCCCATATATTTATATTTATTCATATGCTCAACTGTGTATAACTAAGATAAATCAACTGCTAGTGTAAAAAGATGCATTATATGTTATAATGTATTTAGTGGAGAATATGTACTAATAGAGTATCATTTATAATTATCTAATCTTTTATTTACTACAAAATATTATTCAAAATATCAAAAAATCCCAATTTAGTGTTTTGACTAAATATACACAAAATTTAAATGGTTATCATATTAAACCCAGCCAATGTCAAGGGATTAAACAACCCCAAAAAATAAAGGATTCTCTATAATACTATAAAAAGGGTTAATACTTTTATTTTTCTCATTCAGGAAACCAAAATGTTTGACTCTACTCTCAAAATTAGTGTGGTATGGATCTATAAAAATGCCCATGTCCTCGCCTTATAATACATAAGTGATTCTAGAGGCTTGTATATCTTATGGAACCCAAATGATTTGGAAGGATATTTGCTATGGAAATCCTCCAATAAAATAAAAATATTATTCACTAACATAACAAGGACAAATGGATTCTAACTAATGTTTATGCTCCCAACTCCAAAACTACTAGAAATCTTCTTTGGAAAGTTTTAGTGTATTTTTGCAATAACTATACTAACTATAACTAGATTGTGGTGGGTGATTTCAACACTCCACTCACCCTTGGTAAAAAAAAGGTGGTTTCATTGACCTCATAGATAACATGCTATAATTTAATTACTTCATTACAAACATGAGTTTATTAGATGTGGACCTCAGTGGAATCCCTTTTACATGGTCCAATAGAAGGTTGGGAGAAAAAATGATTCAAGTCCACCTTGATAGATTCTCGATCTCTTTAAATTGGGACATTATTTATTCCATTAGACTCTCTTCTCTACCTAGAATTGGGTCCAACCATAATCCCTTGGTTTTTGAAGTAGTAAAAATCTCTAAGCCCAAATTTAATCCCTATAGATTTGAAAGTATGTGGACCCATCACCCCAAATTCAATGACTCCCTAAAATAATGGCGGGAAGAAGTTTTTTTGGGATCTGTGATGTTTATTCTTATAAAAAAATCAACTTCCTAAAAAAAAAGATGAAGAATATCTTATTGAACCCAAATGATTTGGAAGGAGACTTGATATGGAAATATTCCAATAAAATAATGGTCTTATTCATTGACATAACAAGAAAGACAAATGGATTCTAACAAATGTTTATGCTCCAAACTCCAAAACTACTAGAAATCTTCTTTGGAAATCATTAGTGGATTTTTTTAAGAATTGTACTAACTAGAATTAGATTGTGGTGGGTGAATTTAACACTCCCCTCACACTTGGTGACAAAAAAGGTGGTCTCATTGACCTCATAGATAACATGCTAGAATTTAATGATTTCATTGTAAAAATGAGTTTAGTATATGTGGACCTCAATAGAATCCCTTTTACATGGTCCAAAAAAAGGTTGGGAGAAAAATTGATTTAGGTCTACCTTGAGAGATTATTAATCTCCTTAAATTGGGAAATTCTTTATTTTGGTAGACTCTCTTCTCTACCCATAATTGGGTCTGACCATAATCCCTTGGTCTTTGAAGTAGAAAAAATCTCTAAGCCCAAACGAAATCCCTATATATTTGAAAGTATGTGGACCCATCACCCCAAATTCAATGACTCCCTAAAAAAATGGTGGGAAGAACCCTTTTTGGGATCTACCATGTTTATTATTACAAAAAACTCAACTTCCTAAAAAATAAGATAATGGCTATCTTATTGAACCCAAATTATTTGGAAGGATAATTTATAAGGAAATCTTCCAATAAAATCATGGTCTTAATCACTGACATAATAAGTAAGGACAAATGGATTCTAACCAATGTTTATGCTCCTAATTCCAAAACTACTAGAAATCTTATTTAGAGAGCATTAGTGGATTTTTACAAGAACTGTACTAACTAAAATTGGATTATGGTGGGGGATTTCAACACTTCCCTCACCCTTGGTGATTAAAAAGGTGGTCTCATCGACCTCATAGATAACATACTAGAATTTAAAAACTTCATTATAAACATGAGTTTAGTAGATGTGGACCTTAATGGAAACTTGTTTACATGGTCCAATACAAGGTTGGGATAAAAACTAATTCAGATCCACCTTGATCAATTATTAATCTCTTTAAATTAGAACATTATTTATTCTAGCAGACTCTCTTCTCTACCTAAAATTGGGTCTGACCATAATCCCTTAGTCTTTGAAGTATAAAAAATATCTAAGCCTAAATGCAATCCCTATAGATTCAAAAGTATGTGGGCCCATCACACCAACTTCAATGACTACCTAAAATAATGGTGGTAAGTACTCTTTTTGGGATCTTCCATATTCATTCTTACAAAAAATCTCAACTTCTTGAAAAATAAGCTAAAAATCTTGAACAAAAAAGTTTTTAGAGATATTTTTTTGTAGAAAAATGCCCTCAAAGTGGAACTTTCAATTATTAAAGAGATTAATCTCTAGGGATTATAATGAGCATGTGAATTCTAAGTAAAAATACCTCCTATGTCATTTTCATAATCTAGAAGCAAAATAAGAGGCATACTAGAAGCAAAAATATAGATGCTTATGGATGAAGGAGGGAGATAGAAATATAATTTTTTTAACATCATTTAGCTTCTAGACACATAAATATCAATATAATACCCCAAATAAAAATTTAATATGGGTCTATCAATAAGGATGAGGATGACATATCCCACCATATTATTAATTTTTTTAAGAACCTTCTCTTGGAGGTTGGAGAACCTGATAATTTTATTAATCTCTTCTAAACTATCTAACTTCAACAAGGTCTTCTTAGCTATATATAATTCTTCCCTCATCCAAACCCCCTCAAATGAGGAAATTAAAAGTGATGTCTTCTCTATGGATGGACTCAAGGATTTTAGACCAGATGGGTTCCCTCCTTTTTATTCCAAAAGTTTTGAGACATTATTCACCTAGAAGTTGAAGAAGCAACCAAGGAATTCTTTCACTCCAAATCCATCCTCAAAGAAATTAACAATACCTACTTGGTCTTAATTCTAAAAAAAGAAAGTGCCATAAACATTTATGACTTTCATCCAATTATCTTATGCAACACCACCTACAAAATCTACTCCTCTATCCTAGTCAAACAAATATAATCCCTTCTTGATTAAGTCATTGGGGAGTAATAGGGGGATTTTGTAACAAGCAGGAAAATCATTGATGACATTTTCCTAACTCATGAAGCTATGCATTCCATCACCAAATCTTTAATATAGGGCATGATACTCAAGATTGACATGTCAAAGGCTTATAACCAAGTTTTTTGGTGCTTTCAGATACAAATTCTAGAAAAGCTTGGGCTGAATCATGACAATAAGAAAATCATATGGAAATGTATTTCCACTCCTAAGTTCTCCATTATTATAAATGGGTTCCCTAATAGATTATTTCTTACCTCAAGAGGTTTAATATAGGGATACCCCCTCTCTCCATACCTCTTTATCATCTTAGTTTAAAGTTTGGGGAGAAGTTTGAGGTGAGCCTACAACTAGGGTCTGATAAAGGGTATTTTAATGGCTTAGAATATTGATCCTATCACCCACCAATAATTCATTGATGACATTATCATCTTATGGGATTATTTTACTATGGAAGTTGGTCACCTCAAATGTATCCTAAACAACTATGAAAAAGTGTCCAACCAATCCATCAACCTCCAAAAGAGTTTCCTCTTCTTCATCGATACACCACCTTCTCAATAGATAAGACTTGCTAAAATTATTAATTTCCAAATGCAAAAATTTCTAGAAAATCATCTAGGTATCCCTCTCTTTACTATAATAAAGGAATCCAAACTTTGTAACCCCCTAATTGATCACATCTAAAGGGAATTAGTAGGTTAGAAAGGATACCTCCTCACCTAGGTAAGGAAATACCAACTCCTCAAGGCTTTAATTTAGAGTATTCCTATATACCTAATGTTGGTTTTTAAAATACCATCCAATGTGGCCTTTAAAATAGAAAAAATCCAAAAAAAATTATGGTTGAGAGGAACTGAAGAAATATTTAGATTCAATTTGGTTGCATGGAAAAAATTATGTCTCCCTAAAGCTAATGGAGGTATCGACCTAAGAAGCATAATATCCATGAATAGAGCCTTGTTGGAAAAAATGGATTGGTAAATAATGAAGGATAATGGTGAATGGACAAGAATTCTAAAGGTTAAATACCTAGAAGGAGTAGAAGAGGATGATTTCTTGTGGGAAGAAAGCCATATTGATGGATCCACCTTCTAGAAATCCATAACCAATTACAAATATATTTTGAAGAGGGGCATCCTATGAAAACTTGGTAATGGTGAGAAAATTGATTTTTAGGAAGATTCTTGGATATACCCACCCCCTCTCTACCCTCTCTACCCAAGAGACATATGTTGGGTGGTATAGATATCTCAAGTAAATATGGGGATCCAAGTTAAAGGATTACTGGGAAATCAAGGAAGGAACAAAGTGTTGGAAGGTCATCCCCAACAAATATTTCACTTTGGAGGAATCCCAAGCCATTAAAAACCTCAACCTAGCCATAAATAGACTCACATCCCTTATATATATAAGGAAGATCACATTAACTAGAGGGTGGAAAATAATGGCTCATACTCGATGGCCTCATGCCATGCCATCAACCTCAATTTGGAAATTAAATGGGACCACTAAAAAAATCTTTGGATACAACACCTAACTCCCAAGGTCAATTTATTATTTTGGCTTATGGTACAAAATAGAATTTTGACCATGGATAACTTGGCCAAAAGGGGACTAATTATCCCCAATGGATGTTTGATTTATTGAAGTGTAGAAGATTCTGCTTAGCACCATTTTTGGGAATGCCCCCTTAGTTTGAATTTGTTTAATTGGCTTCTTAATCACCTCAACATGTCATAGGCCAAACCTAAAAATATCTTGGATATTATTTTGTAATCGTATCCCCTATGGACCATACCTTCCCTGACCTTCCTTTGGTACCTTGCTCTTCTTCACTAGTTCTGGTGCATCTGTAAAATGCGTAATAATAACCTATTCCTTAAAAAAAGGCACTAGCCAAAGAGCATCTTCCCCCATTTCTACCAATACATTTATGAAAATTGGAAGGCCTTTCTAGCTAAAGATAAAGATCTTTCCACCCCCTTCTCCTTGCTCATCCTAAAAAACTAAGACCTTCAATAGGTTATTTTCTAATCCTTAAAATACTTAATCTATAAGCATACTAAATAGAAGGTTCCTTGAGAGGGTTGGGTGAAACTAAAATTTGATGGGGCCTCCAAGGGTAACCTAGGACTTGTAATGGGAGGAGGCATCATAAATAACTCTAAAGGGGATATGTTGGCTACATATGCAAGTACCATGGGAAAGAAAACAAGCCACCTTGTCGATGCTAAGGTGGCCATTTGGGGTATACAACAAGCATCAAGCATCAACCAGAATAGAATCATTATAGAGGGTGATTTATTGAAAATCCTTAATGCATTAAAAGGAATAACTATACCCTCACACACAATCGAAGACATCATTGATGAAGTAAATCACATTTTAAAATGTATACCTCACTTCCATCTCATACACACTTATAGGGAAGGAAATGGGGTGGCTAACCTCCTGGACAACATTAGAGTTGATCTCCACCATTTAACTAACTATCATGATGTAGGTATCATCCCCTTAAATGTGTATAATGTCATCCATGATGAAGGTACTAATTAGGATTAAAATAATCATTCTTTCACACATGCGGCCCCTCAACTTAATGGGGTAGATCTTAATTCAGCTGATCCACAATCATTTTGAAGAAAGGGGGATTAATTATTTTTATGTGTCTTTGGCGAGTGTTCCCACCCATTTGATCCCTATTCATTTCTACCACATCAAAAAAAATTAACTCTCCCACTCTATATCTACACTTCCATCACCCGTGGGTGGTAATAGAGAGTGCTTAGAACCCACATCCATTTGTGAGAAAAAAAAGTATAGAAGAAGCTCAAGAAGGGGGACTCACAGAATTTATGAAACACATCACTGAGCATAATTTCATGTTGGCCTAAAACTTTGTGGTGGCTTGGACAAAGAAAAAGGCCACCATGCAAGGCATCACTATTAATGTCTCAGGAATTCATCAGTGATGTGACTAAAATGTCATGTGTAGGCACCAAGGAATTAAGGGACCAATCAAAAGAGAAATAATCCCTACAATGGTTCTTTATAATATATGATTTAATTTAGATCGACAAGAAATGATTCCCACAAGATGATCTCCTATGGTATTAGATTGATATCTACCTTCAGATCATGTGTTACATGACTCTAGAAGGTAAGTATACGTTAATATTTTCCCATCATTTCTTGCTTATAAATCACTTAATTGGGTTTAAAATTAGTCTTTCATATTTCATTCTCAAGTCCTTATAAATGACCATTTTTCTTCACCAAGTAAATCATACAAATCCCATTTTGCATCAAGGTCTAATATGCCTGCTTGTTAAACATGGTCAGGCCCTTTTAGGATAGAAGGATCCCCTAGGGGATCCTCTTTTGAGGAGGACTCCCAGGAGAACACCCCAATGGAGGACCCTACTAAGGGATATCACCTACACTCTAAATGTCCTCCCAGATTAGTTTATTTGAACCCCCTTGAAAACCTCCCTCTCAAACTAATTTTTATCCCCAAGCCTAAACCCATTGAAATTAGGACACCTAAAAATTCATCTTGGAAAGGAAAGGCCATAGTAATAGATGAGATGGAAAGGAAAAAAATAGTTTCTAGAAAATTT